>CAJRST010012224.1:1262834-1415824 GCA_907169785.1 Menidia menidia | reverse complement strand
TACATTCATTCATATAAGTCCCATTTAATACACTGCCACCAGTCTTACCATCATTGTCGATGTCCATTTGTCTGAAGATCTTGTCTGTTCTTTTCTCCGGTGTTGATTCATCCTCGGGCATCTTCATCACTGATGACACCATCTTGTAAATTGCCTGTTAGGGAGGATAGTGGTGATTGTTGTGATGTGCATATTGATCTTTTGGTTGTCCGTGTGAGGCTTTTAGGCATTCACAAATTGCTGCTCTCCGATGACATATTTAATCCATGTACTGTCTCAAAACTCTGACCTTTTGTATGTTACTACCTGATAATGATGCTGATCAGACAGCTAAATCTCCTGCTGTTCAAAGTAAGTCGCCCTCAACAGGCTTACATGACATGTTTACTGGTACATTTTAGAAAAAGGAATGGTCTCTGCTTAGACATGGACATGTTAAGAAAACACAGGGACCACTCTCCAGAAACATGACTTGTGCTTTAATGCTGTCATTCTCCAATTCATTTGTTTTCGCAAACACAACAGGCTGAGCTAATATTGATATGGCCCTATAAGTCACTCGGCTCACTATTTTGGAAGAGTAAATATGGTTGCTGTGATGAGAAAAACAGCAAAGGCAGCCAGCATGCAGGACAGGGGATTAAAAGGTATTGTGAATTTACCTGAGCAAATTACATCTAAACCTGGTAAGAAACAATATAGGGAGAGTTTAAATTATTTCATTCATAATTAGAAATCAGGGGATAAATCCTGAAAAATCGAATAATGCAAAAAAAAGATTGATTGATTCATTAAATACATGTTGTTTTTTAAGTTGCATTCTATTAGTAATTAATCAAATCTTAATTACTTTATTCTGGCCCATTTTTTCCCCTGCAATCTGTTTGTTGACTGAATCCGATTTCACTGCTGCTTTGATTAATCACATAACAATTACACCTATAAATCTCTTTTCCAAAAAGTTTTGGTTTTTCAGCAAGTCAACACGTAATTCAGATGCTCAAACAAAATCCTGATTTTTCAACTAAAACAGTAAAAAAAAAAAAAGATTCTTTCGAAAATAAAGGTTCTCTAAAACAAAACCTGTTGAGTGAAAAAAGTTGTGACAAACACATTTATCTTTTCATTGGCGACTGTAGTAGTGCGACAGGTTCCTCACACACACCCCTGACTCCGATAAGCTATAATTAATAAAGAAGAATTGTTACCTGATCACAGATGACAGAGAACAGAGAGGTATGGAATGAGCCATTAACCACAGTAGATTTTTTTTTTACCTGGACTATCTCCAGCATCTCGGCCCGGCTGATGTACCCGTTCCCATCCAGGTCGTACATGCTAAAGGCCCAGCGCAGCTTCTGCTCCAGCCCGCCGCGGGACGTCACGCTCAGAGCTATGATGAACTCCCTGAAATCAATGGTGGCGTCGCCGTTGGTGTCAAAGGTGCGAAAGACGTGCTCGGCGAACTTGGAGGCGTCGCCGTAGGGGAAGAAGTTGGCGTAGATCTTCTTGAACTCCTCCACGGTCAGGTGGCCGGTGGGGCAGTCCTTCAGGAAGCCGCGGTACCACTCCTGCAGCTCGTGATCGGTGAAGTCTGTGTTTTCTCTCAGGTCGTTCAGCACCTCGGGCCGCAGCTTGCTGTTCTGTTTCCCCATGACGCAGCGCTCAACCGGGCAGGCAGCTAGCCGGGCTGGAGTCTCTACCTTCTCTTCTCACGTCTCTCCTCTCCCTGCGCTTTTTGCTCTCTCCACGTCAGCGGCTGCTCGGCTTCCTCTGCTCCTACGGGGGACCAACAACCCTCATTAATTTCCCTGTGTGAATTTCATAAATCATTCATGGTTTCAATTATTCCTCTGTTTTCGGCACCATTTTGGTGGAAAACTTGTGCCGTAGATTGTTCTCAAACAAGCGGGAGTAAGTTCAGACGGTAAAACTGAAAATAGAAATAGATTTAACAACTCCGATATTATGTTCAAGCTGTGCGTAAATATGTATGTGTGTGCTGTGGGGGGCGTGCCCTGGTCTCCGTGGATACAGTATTACTTCCCTGGCACACAGATAATTCATCGACCCTGCCCTGCGTGGTAGAGGGACAACTGTCCTGGGGCATTGTTATTCTTAATAAAGCCAATTTTCTTAAAGGTCAGGCTGATACTGACTGCTGTTAGTGAGAGGGCCAGACATTCACCTCCACAATAATTCCTCTTCAATGTAACTGACTATAAAAGGGGGGAATTGATCGCAGATTAAAAAGGAAAATAAATTCTGGCAAAAAAAATGTCAATGCAACAATTTATTGCTGTCAATCATTGCTTTGGTTTGTCTAAATTATGTTTCCAAAGAAACATTGTGTTCTATTAAATCATCCTGGTCATGTTTGCAGGGTTTGCTGATGATCAATGTGAATGTACAAAGACCACAAATACACATAAAATATCATTATTAAACTGGATCTCTCCTACAAGCACAAACGTGTATTTGTAAAGAAATATTATTGCACCTGCAGTTAGAACAGAAGGTGTTAATGGTGACACTAACTTATTGCCTTGTTTATTATAATTATAAGCCATCTTACATATAAATTGCTACTTAAGATACTTGAGAAAAAAGGTGTTTTTTCCCTGAAACAGAGAGAAAAGACAAAGAAGACAGATCCCTATGACAAAACTTTACTGTTACATAAACTGAAAAACAAATAACCAAAAAAGCAAGCCACATTTCAGCTTAAATGTGAAAGAAACTTAAAAACTGGACTGTTTTTTACATGTATCTGGTGTGAGTGGGTGGGACATGAAAAGAGAGATGTGTGGGGGTAGGGTGAAGGAAAGAATGGGAAAGTGTGACACATAGAAGAAAAACTATTTCCAGCTAAACGGCATAAGCCTCTTTGCTAATACCAGAGGTTCAATTACACAATAACCTTCCCGAATAACACTTCCACTCCTCTGTGTTACCTTTAATGAATTTATGTGAGGCAGAGATATATTAGATCCAATCGTTCCTCTGTTACTGCCAGCGGAATGATTCTATCTGGCAAAGAAACAGATGAGAGCAATTTGGATGAGGTCCTTTCTGCACGCAGACATCCTCATTTCTTTTAATTGTCACACAAGTGTAATTTCCTGCAGTTTTACAAATCCCAGTCACACAGTGACAAGAAAGAAAGGTTTGACGCACAAAGCCAGCTGGGCTCATGAATGGAGAAGAAAGATAAAACTAGATGTAAAGCATATTAATGTGATCCATCTCTTCTTCCAATTTGGATGTCGTCCCTCTTAGAAGATTTTACTGCTATCTATGAACAAAAGTGATCACTCATACTCTTGAATCATCACTCATTAATTCACACTCCGTTGGGAAACAAAAATGAGCTGTTCAGTGAAAATATTGTGTTATAACAACAAGTTTGAAGCATTTCTGAGTCTCTTCCAGTGGTGCTGGTCACAGCTCGCGCTGATGGATTCAAGTCAGTTAATAAATAAGCTGAATAAACTGACCAGAGGATGGCCCTTGAAAAAGGTTTAAACAAAGCCACTGGTTCCACAGGAAGACTTTTTCCTGGACATCCATCCAAATGTTTGCCTGAGTTTGAACAATGAAGCGTTCTTAAAAAAAAAGAGACAGGTTCCCCTCACACCATACAAAACAACAGCACTCAGCTGGACAATAAGATTTGTGGTGGCTCTTCTAAAGTTAATAAGCAGTGCTGACCTAGTCAGTCTCCATTTCCGAGCCTGCCGTGTCAGTTTATTTTGCGTTATCTGGACTACAGGATAAACAACACACTACCCTGCAGGCATAGTGCTTCCTCTTTAACATGCAACAGGAAGAGGAAGTGACAGCAGCTCCTCAGCTCTGGGCTGGATGGACTTTTCCAGGACAGCAGGAGCAGACGTAAATATGGGCGTTGTGATTTTATCCTCTCAAACACACAAAAGCCACATCACACCCAGCAGAGTGCAAGCTGGGGAAAATGAAACAAACTGCCCTGTTTGAGGAGGCTAAATTAAAACTCAGGTTCCTGGGGGAGATCGTTTGAGCAAAAGACATTGACACTGTCATGTCAAGATTCTACAGATGAGACTTAATTAAAGCGTAACACACTTCCGTAAAGCTGTTGGTTACGCAACTGTAGCTTCTAGTGACCTGCTGCATGTTTAATTAATATTTCCAGATAAGTGTTGCCTGCTTATGCATACTCCCTAGTGGGTGTTTGTGAGTTTCCACAGCTCATGCAGTTCTGCTGTCTTTTTAGCAAGTTGCTTCCTGCACGCTGCAGTCCAAAAACCACTGCCAGATATCAGCATCTGAAAGATAAAATTATCCTCTCCCCGCCCCAGACCCCAGAGCTGCAGAGTTTAAGAATAAGACTAAACGCTGCAAACACAGCTCGATACACAACAGCCCGTCGAGACTACCTTTCCACATTCAGTGTTTGCAATTCCCCTCGATTACACGGCAACGGTCTCTCTGCCTGTCCCCAACCCCCACATCCCACCCTGGTCTGTTTGGTCAACTGTTTCCAGTGGGTTCCCTGCCTAATGAGCCTGTTGCACACGAGCGCTTGGACAGCGTGTGTCCCCCTTCCCCAAAGCTACAGAGGGGCTCTTGTAAACCGCTGACCAGCTTCATTGCTGTTCGTCATTCTTAGCCCACCTCACTTCCTGTGTGAAGCTGTGCAACAACAAAGAAAATTTCTATTTTTTCCCAGATCCTCATTACGTCATGCACAGCAAAAGCGAAAAGATGGAGGCTGTTAGGAAAGAAGAGATGAAGAGGAAGGGGTGATTATATTTCGATGCTTTCCATAATAAAAAGCTCTTTTAACCAACACTTTCTGTTTGGGAGCCTTGTGGTTTAAAGTTCAACATCTCATATTCTTTCAGTGCATAGAATTTCTAAACTCAAAGTTAAAGCCTGCCTCAATGATATTCACAACACTCTCAGATGCATAATTAATTCTTATAAGCAGAGCAGTTTAGGGGTTGGCTTCAGTCCATTTTAGATAGCTAGGGTCAGGAGTGGACAGCCCTTTAATACTGAGCAATGTTATTGACCTGTCCGCAATTAACCTAATTTGTTGTGACCTGGCCCACAAAGACTATAAACTGAATAAACGTCTCTTATTCAGCTAAGCTTTAGTGTTTCAGCCGCTCTGAAATGCACAGGTGGCGACAAATTCAAGCTGAACACATGTTAAAAGCTATTCGATTTGTCATTCTTTAAATCTGAGTTGCATTTGAATCTGCATTTGTGCTGTTGTTGCATATAAGCTTAAATGAACTATAAAAGATTGAATGCACTTTAAATTAAATTCTACAAAAAGGGTATTATTTGGGAGCAATATTTTTTCTCCTTAAGATTCAATTATTTTATTTAGACATTCTCTAGGATCTCATGACATTTTGAAACTTAACAAGTAACAGATTACAGAAAATAATAATCGTCTTGAAAATAATCATGTAGAAGCGACCCTGTCCCCATTCTTGATCTAACTGTCATTACATCCAGTATTTATCCATTATCAATCTGGCATTATCCTGAAAAAAAGTTTTTTCAGCCTGTTTCTTTTTGTTTCAAACATATGACTCAGTGTACATTTCCCATTTTAGCAGGGCACTTAGTGGACGAGTAGAGCGCTGCTGGAGCCTGAAGGGATGCTCACCTCTAGCAAAAGACCGCTTCAGGTGGGTGAGGAGTAAGTCCAGCGTATAAGCAAGAAAATGAGCTCTACAGAAATTGCTGCTTTTGGAGCTGCTTCGTGGTATGAACTCATGTCAGAGGAAAATCATGCAGTGGATCAGGATGAAGTCCCCTGACACACTAGTAGTCAAGGCAACTGGATAGCTGGGCTAAGGCTTATGAGAGCATGGCAGTGTAACTATCAATCTGGGGCACATACGTGGTTAGAGATATATTGAGACTCAAGAAAAACAAAGACGAAATTTTTCGGCATGTATTTGTGTAAAATGTTTGCAGTTCGGTTCAAATGCTGTTTACCCTTAAACAGCCATTATTTACTCTGTTAAAGGCGATCCACTAAGTCTTCTGTATGACCTATAAACATATGCATACAAGTACACATATACGCATGTTTTTCATACACTTTTGTGTGTGAAAAACAGGTTTGTCAATTCCATATGTAGTCTGTTAGACCTAAAAGAAAAGGTTAAGGAAAAAAATGATGGATTAAATTAGGAGACAAAATGGAAAAACCAACACATACCATACATTTTTACTAAGGGGAAAAAACTCCACAAATTCAGAAAAAAGTCTTAGCATGGCTGTTTCTGCTTATTCTTAATTGTAAACTATCAGTCAAACTTTAACAGAAACAAAAATAATGTTCAAGAATGTTATTTTAACATCACAAGTGCTTGTAAATAAGCAGCTTTGTCATACAGTGATATACAGCCCATTGAATAAATAATAGTATAAATACTGTACCCACAACAACGGCCGCACATTTACAGTTATAATATTAATGCAAGTACACAAGCTTTGTGTGAGGTACATTTCTCAAATGTAGCAGTTTTTAAACAGTTTATAATCTACTTTCCAGTGTGAGTGAGGTGTTGGTGAGTCTCGAATGGGTGTAGTCCGTCTAACTCTCTCTTGTCTGTCTGGGAAGAACTGCCTCACCAGCCCAGAGTAACCTCTGAGGCACACTGGACTTTACAGAACCACATAATGTTACACTATGCTCATACCAACGTACCTCTTTCAGGACTCTTTTTAAAGTCTTCCGGCTGGAAAAGTCCCCCACTCTCCCACTTTATGGCTGACTTTACCGTTAACTTACAACAGTCGTGCCTCAAACTGATGAAACTGCAACACGGAAAAAAACAAAGAAATGCCTGAGTCGAAGCTTCTTATTCTTTTTTTAGATAGAAAAAACGTTTCACACGGTTACATTAAATTTATTTTCTCTCTAAGGCTAGGAGTAACATCCGTGCGTCCTGGCTGAAAAGGCTTTATCATTTAGTGGAAGATGTGGCACACAGCTCGGTTTTCATCCGGCTCTGCCAAATTACCACAAAAGGGTGTCCCTTTTCTTTTAAGATGATTTAATATGCTTTGTATGCCTGTTGAAGCATTGCCCACCGATAGCAATACTTATAACAACCGGTGTCAAACAACAGCAAAATTATTATAAATCGAGAAGTCTTTTAGTGCAGCTTTTAGATTTCTCGTTTTTGGATCAAACACTGTGTCCCCCCCGTCTATGCAATGGATCCGTCCACGCTCGCTGCTTCCATCGCAGAAACAGTGGAAAATTATCACTGAGGACTATTATTAGAACAATATCTAAAATAAACGGTTCTATATTTAGGGAAAATCTTGAGATGCACAAACACACCATCAGTTTAGCAAATACACGTGATAAACTACAGAAATAAACTATTACCCCAACAAGCAGAAATGCACACTTGTGGAGCGATCTGAACAAAACATTGTAGCTGGGTTTAATTTTCCATTAATATGTCAATTTGTATAGTTTCCCAGACAGCCTTTTTTCTTCTTAAAGTACTTAGCCGTCAACTATATCGGTTCCAGTGCTTTTTCTAAAGCAACACAGTTTGCAGGATGGTGTGTATGTCAGTATTTTAGTGAGTGGATAAATAATTAACTGTGAGTGTGTGTGTGTTCTCCTGAAGCCTGACACCTGCTTCTGTAAGCACATGGAGTGTTTATCTAGTCCTAAGAATGAGCACAATACTAGGGAGAAGCAGTGATAAAGTAGCCTGAGGTTGCTTTTGTTCTTATGGACGGTTTGAAACTCAATACTGACACACACCTGGTATTGTTGAGGTAATGAAGATGATCAAGTCACCCTTTGAAAAAGTCTTTTTGTCGTATTATCAACCAAACTATACCGCAAAAATAAACAAAACTGACCTTCTTGTGATGTTCCAGCAGATTAAATCATTTCAAATGTACAGCTATTAAAATTAAAATAAAAAACTTTAGAGATTTGCATTTGAATTTAGCATGGAAAAAGTTATTTCCAAGACATTTGCTGTGTTGGAAACTAACAGTTCCCATCATGGATTCAACAAGTGGACAGATGATCCATATAATCCATGTTTACTTGGATAAAATGTTTTTGAGACATCCTGAAAATGTGGAGATGTAGAAGATTTAAACATCCACTAGAGGCCAGTACTAGCTTTTTAATCTGTCTGTGGTCGGGTAGATTCGTGGTAATTTACAGTAGGTAGGTCTCCAATGAAGCTCTAGCTGATTGGTGGGCTTTGTGGGAAGATTCAGGTGGTAGGGGCGTTCAGGGGTCTAGTCCCCTTTCAGCCAATTGTCATGCAGTTCTAGCTGTTCAAACGTTGTGGTGCCATGCAGTGACATCCCTTTTATTGATAGCTTTTATAGTTCTTTGCATATTCTTTTTCTATGCCAGAAATTGAAATAATATTACATAATTGAATCAAGAAATCTGATTCCATGTATATGAAACAGTATACAGATATGTGTAAGTGGATAGTTAACATGAAAAATCATTCAGGTTACGTTTTCTGGCATGTGGCCTGTGAGTCACTGTGAGCTCTGTGAACAATGTTCACTGTAAGCCTGACATCTGCAAGAGCAACTGACCCACAGAACCTCTTCATCATGCAGGGTGGAGCAACCTGTCACTGAGGCTGCTCTGAAATACATACACAGTACATACATGCTCAGGGTGTCAAGCAAAAATATACCAAGAAATCCCATAAAATGTTTGTTATGATTTTTAAAATGATATAAAGACAAACATGGTCTCTTGAAATTCACGTGACTTTCATTTCTACCAAACAGACATTTTGAAACCTATCCATCCAGTGGCTCTACCTGCTTATTCCAAATAGGCTTGTTGGGTTAGGGTTAGGGTTATCTGGCTATCCCAGCTGCCATTGGGCAACTGGGAGTGCACACCCAATATATGCTATGTTAAAACCATGATGTAAGTCATTACATAATTTTATTAGCGCAAATGTTCTAGTCCAGATATGCTTTTCTAAGTGAACGATTGCTTCATTCAGATATACAGACTTTGTGTCCTCCTTCTTTAGAACATATGTACATTTAACCTTCTGCGTAATTTGTTTCAACCAGTTGTCAGATATTGATTTAACTGACTTTACATTAAAGAGAGCAAAGAGCGTTGCTCCTGTTCATAGTCTTTTTGGTAAATATTTATATTACCCATATGCCTGAATTCTAAGTTCAACATGATGAGGTTGCTGGTATGTGACATTTAATCATTTTGAGCATGTGGCACACCTTAATTAGGTTCATTTGATTAATTCATTTTGCGCTTTAATCACACAGTTTTCTGTGGATCTGCATTAAAGCCACATAAGACATAAAACGTGAAGCATTTAAGAAGCTTGGTATGGTTGATTTCCTGGGTTTTGTATGACTGTAGTTTGCTTTCCATCTTGGGTTTGGGATTGAAAATGCAAACATGTGCTTCACTGCACCAGCTCTGGTGGTTACCTCCAAAACCACCTGGATTATTAGATATTCTACTAGAAAGACCAGAGCATTTGGAGTGGAAAGAAGATACACACAGGGAAGAATCCAGCAAAATGCTGAATAAGTTCTTTAGAATTTAACTCGGGTGGTGACTAATAAAGAGAGATGGCTCTATGCTAGTAACTGCTACACAAAACCGATTGTATTGAAGGAAATTTTGAACTGGTAAACATAAAAGACCAAACCTTTACACAGTAAACTGGTGTGACAACAGCATCTTTTGTCAGAACATTGCTTGCTCAGGGAGTATATCAGGAGAATGGGACTCTTCTACTAAAATGAGCTACATTAATTTTTTTTATTTTGTTTTTTGATAAGCATTAGATTTTCCATTGACACTGCATTGAAATAACTTTCCTTTAGGGATTAACAGAAAACTGTTTACTTTCATTGCATGTCTGTTCACCTGTCTGCTCTCTGTCTCTCTCTTTGTCGGCGAAGTTACATAAAAAGGTCAAATGTGCACGGCCATGGTCAGAGCTGTTTGATTTTGTTATGGGTCCAGATCAACTTTTTTTCCCTTTTTTTTCAAGAATGGCCACTTGCCTTGGTAGGGAACACCACTCTTGCATCTCTCCACCTTTTATCTGCCATTTATTTTAACAATGAATAAGAATTGATTGGTTTTACAATGGAAGCTGTGTTAACCTTCTCTCCTGGCAGCTGCAAAGAGTTCAGATAATGTGCGATGTTGTCTTTGTATGGCCTTTATTCGACAGGAATAATGGGAAAAAATGGGAAATAAGGGGGAAAAACAGTAAGGAAGGGTTTCCAAAAAATCATAAATGGTCAGCCAGAAATCCTACAGTTTGTCTTCATTTTCCTATTTTAGATATTTAAGTTATTTAAAAAAAGGGTTTCATTGCGATGTTACAATGTCCAACCAGTCATGCAGAATTCCAACATAACTGGGGCTCCATATCAGTGTATGCAAAATGTGCATATTGCAAAAACACCTAAACAATATAATTCTAAAACATATTTAGGTTTACTGGACATGTTATAAGTGAAAAGACGTAATTAGACTGCAAGCAGTAAAATGATATCTGACGCTGATAAGCTACATAAGATAGAACTTGCAGCCTTCTTATCATTTTTGTTCTACTGCATTTTTTATTGCTCCGTGTTGATAGCGTCTGTGCAGAGAAGACTTTCTTAGAAATTTCTAGATGAAGTCACAAGATGAGATAATGAAGATGCCTCGAAGGACTAGTAAGTTGGGAGGGGGTTTAGAAAAAAAAAATCATAAATGTCGTAATCTTAAACTGTCACATTAGAATCCAACACTGACTATTAATACTAGATTTGTGTTAAATGTAGGTACAGTGTTATTTTGAAGGCAAAATGTCTCAAAACTGTAGTTACATTTTTTTTAAAGGTTCATCTTGAATTTACTTGCATATTTCAAGAATAAGGTTGGGGACAATAAAAGGTTTAAAAAGTAAGTAAAAAGATACTGTAACTGTCAGAAAATCTGTGATAAAGATTATGCATTAAAAGAGCACAGTTCACTCCATACATTATTCAATTGTTGTATGAATTATATCATTCATTATAACTTTTTGTGGCCCTATGATGGACAAACAAGCATTGAGGGAGTGCACTTCCTTTTGACCAATAGCAGCTGTGATAGGCTTCAGGACTTTCAGTTCTGAACTGGATTAAGCAGGGAAAGATTTTTTGTGGTTATTGGGTCATTTAACTCCTTGCATTAAAGTATTATTTATGTGTGTTGTATTAGATGCAGGAATCAATTTCATGTAAGCATAACCACATTTGTGAACATGCTTGTCTTCTTTAACAGGAAATGTCCTCATCACGGCCAGCTGAGAGGCACCTATGAAAGGACATCAGTGGCAATCCCCAGTTTTCTTTGGCAATTTCTAAATCCTCTTGATATAATGCTAATCGACTTGTTGAATTAGTGTCTCTTACTGTAAAGACTAATCGGGAAATACAAGTTTGCTTTTTTGCTACATTTACGTTCCTAAAATAAAAAAACTTGCATCACTCTTGCTTCACATTTTTGGGCAGAAATAATCTGAGTATATTCAGGATGAATGTATATTGCACTTTAGAATCTGTAAGAGTCTCTCACAGTCACTGTGTGCAGAATTCTTTTTGCCAATTATGCATAATGGATTTTTGCACATGTGAATGTTCGTTTTATCTGGCATGTCTAAACTTTGAACTGTCTTCATGGAAGAGTTCTATCAGTGCTGTTAAGTTTGGTCTAAAGTGCTATCTGCTAGGTCGTGATAAAGCTAGAGAACAATATGGCTTTTAGCTAACATGTTTATGACACAGTGATACCCTGTGCATGACTTCATTGTGTCTGGACTTTCAGCCAGTGTTTGCTAAACCAGATTGACTAATAGGTCAATAAACTGTAGGAGAATACATGATGCAGTTGGCAGTTATGCAGAATAGTCTTTTTATATTATTTCTGTAGTTGCTGATAAATGGAAAATCAGATTAATTAAGTTGTGAAATCCAGTTATCAATGGGACTTTTAATATGCACGCTTCTCATCTGGTGCATGATGTCATCAACACATGTTCAGTCTCTGTAAAGATCAGGGCTGGTGTTCTTAACCGCAGGCAGCCCAGTTTAACACCTGGAGACTTCTACTACAGAACCATGTCATTGTAATGGATGCAGTAGGCAGTTTAGCCTTGTATTACTGAAAAACGTGCAAGTCCTTTCCATGGACACACCATCAGTGCAGGCTTTTGAGCTGAGCTCTGATAATAATGTGGATACATTTTGAGTCAGGCAGATGCAGTGTCTGTAATTTGGAACATTTGAATTTTTTTGACAACAGAATATTTTCCATCTGTATCTCAGTCCTTTTTAAATGAGCTTTGCTCCACACAAGATGACAGGATTGTTTCTCACATATGGCTTCATCTTTGCATGGTAGTACTTTGGCCTCCATCTGTGGATGACATTGTGAACTGTGTTCTGAGATAAGGATTTCTGGAAGGGTTCCTGGGCCTGAGCAATGAGGTCCACAGCAAAATCATGCCAGTTTTTAATGCAGGTCTATCCGAGAGCCCAAAGATCATGGGCATCCAATATTGATTTAAAGCTGTGTCCACTGGCACAGAGATGTCTCCAGATAATCAAATCAAGTCAGTTCATTTAGTTCAGTTGATAATGCACATTCAGATGCTTCCTAATGCTATGCAGGAAAACAACATCTTACTTTAAGCATCTGAATAGTTTTCTGTTAGAACACAAATTAAATATTAGCTATGAGGTGTGCAACTCATGCCAGGAAATTTGGGGTCGTAGTGTCAAAACATGGTGTAAATACTGATGTACTAAATTTGATAGCTTCTGTTTACACATTAAGCCATTACTCCAAATTAAATGAACAAAATACAAATTTTGGTTGATTTCGATGACCAATGCCATTTTCTCTATTTAAAAAACGTTTTATATAAATTTCAGATTTATTTCATAGTATTATATATTACACCTATTACTTTTCAAATGATATAGTCCTTTTTACTGTAGGAGTGGAGAAAAACAAGCAAGAAGTTTGTATTTTTCCAATTTTAGTGGACAGATTCCACCCCTTTTTCAACCACACAAGCACAAAGTACAAATTGCTGTCACAGTACACGCTGTGCCACATGTGCATCGATAAACACGGCAAATCTGGAGACAGGAAAGCACAAAAGAAAATCTATAAATTCTTACAGATTACATGTAGATAACAGCCATGATTACAGCAGTTAGATGTGTTTTTGAAAAGAGAGTCCAGTCTGTAATATAAGTTTTCTGTTTTCTGTTTTCTGTTTTAGTAGCTATCTACAAGTTAAAAAAATTGGACCGTCATCGTTGTAGTCTTGTTTTCCCTGTTTTTGGCTTTTCCTTATGAAAGTTCTTCTGCTGGTTAAATTTTTATCAGCAATATTTGACTGACAGCTGATTACAAGAATAGCAAACAAATGAAACAGCAGTTTAACGGATCAGTCAAGAGTCCAGTTTAACCTGCAACGGGCTGCTTTCTTCACACAAATGACGTTATTAAAGAGGCCAGCTTACACTGTAGCAAATTGAACCCCTTCTTCTGTGTGCTAAAGCTGCCCTGTGTAAAGAAAAGCTTGCCACATTTTATAAAGTCAATTTCTAAGGGAAGAACTCTGGATAAAACAACTCTGCGTTGATCTCTCGTGCTTCATTTTCTTGACTCCATTATTAATTGTTGTGGTCAAAGACAACAGTTTGCATCATTTGATTTTTGCTACACGCAGCAGTGTCAAACCTGCCTTTACTCCAGTGTGATTTGCATCCATTTCAATGGATCCAGCAGACCCAGTGGGATCCCAGTTACAACGCAGTCCTTTACCTCATCCTAAACATCAACACACTGCACAATAAACAACAGCATTCCAAAAAAAGAGTAAAAAATCAGTGTCTGCCAGTAATCTGCAGTTGAGGTCACTCTAAAAGCGGCTGTCCTCCACCCCCGAGGTACAACCAAGCGAGAAGCGAAAAATCTCCACAGTGTTGTGTTGTGTTGTGTTTACATATAACCAAGGAAACCAACATAACGCTGGCCAGGACACAGACGTTAGATCTGTAAAAGGAAAGCAACCTAACTCTGCTTGATGGTATTTTTTAAACTGTCGTTTAAATTGGCTGCATTTGTGATCTGCTGGAATTTCATGAACACAAAAATATATTATAGAGTGAAGCACATTGATCCCAAACCCTCTTCCAGATTACGTCTTTGTGGTTTTGATACTGTGGTATGAAAAAGAAGGCTGGAACTGTCTCCAGCTTATTGCCTGGCAACATCAGCATCTTTGCCTTAAAGCAGAAATCTTATGAGTGCTTTAACTAACACATTGTTTTAATGGGCCACAATTTTTTTAATCCCTTTGGCACGAAGGGAAAAAAAAGAGAATGGGTGAAAGATGGAAGATTTATTAAGGATGATGATGCAGGTGCAGGGATTGGGACATAAGCAAGCAGATGGAAAGGGAGGCAGGCACAAATCAGAGCTGAAATGTGACATGATCAACGGTGAACCAATAGTATTTCGCCTGGCTGTAGTTAGCGAGCTGATCAATTGGAGTCTATAGGTCCTTTTAAAAGGGGCCTAAGTAGACAAGAGACTAAACATTAAACCGAGCATGCTTCTAGAAACTCGGGTATGAGAAAGTAATGTTGAATGTACTCACAATTAAATAAAATTCACTGTTTCTCACAATTTTGGTGCTGTGCATTGCTCCTTGGGAACTAAAACATAATGGACAGCAAAGAGCGTGAAAAACATGTAAAGCTAGTATTTCAAGCAGTTTTAAATGAAACCTAAAGTAAAATACTGCATTCAAAGACTTTTTAAGTCAATGCATTACAGAAACTACGGATGAAGAAGACATCCAAAGAATTGAATATTTTATATAAAATCAAATAAAAGAGCTATGCCAGGTTATTGCTCTTTATTCAACATGTGCTGCCTCTGCCACAGAGCGAGCTGCAGCCCCAAGTCAAACAGCGCGTCAAAGTCAACGCAGACCTTTGAATCTTTGTTGATCAAAGTTCAGTCTCCTAAACCCCAAAACTTTGGCAAACATTTTCTTTGTACTCATTTTGGCCATTGGTAGCAGAACGGCAAGCATCAAGCTCTTATACCAGGTAAAAAAAACTGTAAGTATTCTAACTATTCTTACTTTTATGTAAAATATTAGAAGGAGTCACTTTTAAAATAAAATAAACAGTTACATCTAAATGTGTGTTGCATACTAATAAAAAATGGTTGTAAATGTGAATGTAAATGTTGGCTAAACTGATTAAAAAGCAGTGTAAACTCTTGCTCTGACAGCAATTTTACTGAATTGACGCTGCCTGTTCGATAATTCAAGAAATAAAATTGCCAAACCAGCAATAAAGAACTCACTCAATACAATCTGATGGATAAATGGAAAAAAAATAGCCAAAAAAAGCTGATAAGTTTATCTTTTTCTATCTACAGTAGAGGGACTTTGTGTTGGGATCATGCTTTCATCACTCTGTGCTCTCCAATGTGTGTCGATCAGTGACCTAATTCTGACTGCAGCTGTTGGCTTCATCTGCTTCACATAACATTTCAGCATAAATTTCTTTTTTGTTTAATCATAAAGGCCATCCTCCTCTTGTTATCTAAATATAATATGTGCAACACTCATTTGTTAAAAGATATTTCAATTTAAATATTTCAACCTGTAAAACTGAGCAGACAACTTTTAATGGATATTTGTATCGATGCATGATTAAAAAAAAGCAGTCCAATAACTCATAAACAAAAATGAATAAACAGATAGAGTAAGGACATCAGCAAACCAGTTAAAAGGATAAATCCTCTCAGTACAATTTATCAGTTTAGTACATAAGCTTGGATCTATAAGTGTCTTTCTAAACCTTTTGCCTTTGTCCCTCCACAGCGGAGGAAGTAGTGGACTTTGAGCGTTCAAAGCTCTTTCTGTGCCTCCCAGTTCACTGACAGAGACCAGCTGAGAGTATAAAACGCTCGAGCTCAGTCTGAGACTTCAGTCTCAACCGAGTACTCGCCAACCCCAAGGGAGAGAGCTTTAAGAAACCCATCATGGGGGACTCAAAGTTCTGCCTTTTGCTGCTCCTCAGCACATCTGCTTTAACTTGTAAGTAGTTACAACCATCTATAGCACTAATATCTTAAACATTTTAAACCATGTTATGGGGTTTTGATCTTTTTAAATAATTTTCTGAGGTGTATTTTTTTTAGCTTTTGATAGAGCAATGTTAGAATAAATATGTGTTACTCTTCAGCATGTGTGAAATAACTGATTATGTCTTCCATAACTGTGTCCAAGTACATTTTAGTGCATTTCTTTTGATGCTATGAATAGAATATATTGCATTTAATTGCTGTTGCTGCATTGTAATTAATATCATACTGCATAATATATGATAAATAGTAATATACTTCTTTTTGAACAGTTGCTCAAGAAGAAGAACATCCAACGTGTCTGTGTAAGTTTCTATTTTCTGTGATCATGCTGTTTAATATGAATGACATCCCATCCACATGAATCAACTGGACTGATTTTTTTTTAATCATCTTTCTTTAATGTCTTCTAGTGGCCAAAAGGTACAAGACCCTGCACAAGTATGAATACCAGTACGAAGCCGAATCTCTGAATGCGATCAACGGAGCCTCACAGCTCAAAAACGGACCCAAGGCCTCCTGCAAGGTACAGCAAATATATTTCACAATCCATCCATCCATCCATCCATCCATTATCAATACCGCTTATTCCCTGATGGAGTCGCTGAAACTCAAATCATCCAGTTACATCCTGTGTGTATCGCAGCTGAAGAAAAACTAAACTCTGCCTTCTTACTCAGGTTGAAATCGAAGTGCCACAGACATGTAGTTTCATCGTGCGCACCACCGGCTGCACGCTGAGTGAGGTGGTGGACTCGGACGCAGAGGGCAACCCTGTGTTCGGTCCTGCTGCCAGCTCTGATGCATTTGCTGCTGAAATGGAGAGGTACCCTGTGGAAAAGACACAATCAGAAAGAATTTAGAAACAAAAACCTCTCTGGAGAGCCTTTGCGCTGAAAACTAACATGAATGTTGTGCAATTTTGTTCAGAAATCCTCTGAAGGTCGTGGTTGAGGGGGAGTACGATGTGAAGCTGTACCCTGAGGATGGGGAGACCACAACTATCCTGAACTTCAAGAGGGGTATCATTTCTGCCCTGGCTGTGCCTCTGATTGAGGAAGACAAGAACAAGAACATGGTACGCTGTCTTATCATGAAAATGCTCCAATTTTAAAACCACGATCAATGTACACTTATCATTTAAAAAAGGAAAAGTGTTCATTTCTTTGCTTCTGTTTCACTGTCGTCATCTTAGCCTACAATCCACGGCAAGTGCAAGACCTACTACAATGTCAATGCCAGAGAGGATATCGCAACTGACATCACCTTGAACAGGGATCTGTCCAGATGTGATAAATTTGTGCCAATGAGAGATCACAACAGCCCCCTGGCACTCATCACAGGCATGGTAAGATTGTGTTTTAAAGTGGTTACCTGAAAGGTTTTTGTCGCAGAATGAATAATGCACTCAGATGCAGTTTGATTGTTATTTAAAGTAAGCATCGTTGCCTTTTTCCAGCACTACCCTCTTGCTCAGTTGGTCAAAAGCTCCCAAACTTGCAATTACAAATTTGACAATGAGAAAAAGCACATGACCTCTGGATCCTGCACTGAGAACCACATCCTCATCCCATTCTCACACAAGTAAGTCTGACCTTGTGCAAGACTCCATATGGGGCTTTGTCATGTAAGGCCACATTGTACAAGAGGTCAAATGTGTTTGTCCTTTTCACCTCAGAGGAAAATATGGAGTTACCAATGTTGGAAAACAGGAGCTGACTCTGATTGAGATGGCTCCTCACAACGACAGAGTCTTTGACCGCAGTGAGTTTTTTTTTTTTTTTTGCTGATTCTTTTTTTTCTCATATTTTTGGTTTTACTCACTAAGATGCGGGGAAAAAAACACAACTAACAAAGTAAATACCAGAGTAATTCAATAATTCAAATCTCATTCATTGATTGATAAACAAAGTAAAGGTGGTATCTCAAATGTTGAAAATATAAATATATATGCACATTTGGAATTTAATTATACACTTTAAGAATAATTTGGAACGGTGCATAGGTCTGCTGCAGCCATGGCTTTCTCATAAAACTAAGTCTTCTGAGTGGTAGAATTTGCTGCTCATTAACCTAAAATATATAATAAAAAATGTGGCATGTTTGCGCTGTTCTAACAGAATTCTAAATCAAGATCAAATATTTCTCAATTTCGTTCAAATGTTTTGCTGGGCACTAAAATTGACCTCTTAGGCCAACACTATCTAATCCCTGCCCTATATTTTCTGTTTTTCAAGATGACAATGTCAAGTATCTTCATATGGAAGCTGTGGAGGACAAAAGCGCCGTCCAGGATAAAGAGGCAGCTCTGAATCTGTTGAGAGAACTGGTCACTCTGCCCGAGACAGAGGGTGAGAAGAGGGCCCACCTCTTCCATGCGCTCGTCTCCATGGTCCGTGGAATGAAAACTGAAACCCTGAGCCCGGCCATTCCCGAGGCAGTCGGTGTGTCCCGTTTCCTGACCTACCAGGTTCTGGCCCAGTGTGGAACCCCTGAGTGCAGCAGTGCCATCATGCAAATCCTTAGGACCTTTGATACCACCTCCCTGGAGGTTGATGCGACTATCTTTGCCCTGGGACTCATGTCCAACCCTTCCGCCCTCCTGATCAATGACATGCTTGAGATGGCCAAATACAAACAAAGCAAACCCATCATGTATGCTCTGAGCAATGTCGTTAAGAGGTAAATGACACAGAGTTTTCAGCCCCTTTAAAAAAAAAATCATCCAGGACTTTTCACTTTGTGTAAAAACAGTCAAACAGGGTTAATTTGAGAAACGTTTTTAACTTCAACAGGTTTTTCAAAGCTGAAGGAAAGGTGACTCCAGAGATTCACTCCGTTGCTGAGTTCCTGGTTGCTGAATTGGGCGACTGTTCTGGAGAGAAGGACAAGACCTTCATGACACTGAGAGTAGGCAATTTTTCAAGGTTTTTTCAAACAATGCCATTCAATGAGACACAAACTTAAAGTTGACCTTTTCCAAGGCATATAGGAAAGTAATTGATACCTCTCTTTTCTTCATAGGTGATTGGAAACATGGCTCCAGCTGTGATACCCGTTAGCCCTGCTCTGAGAAATGCAGTGATCCAGTGTGTGAAGCAGCCCGCCGCCTCACAGAGTGTCCAGCAAGCTGCTATCCAAGTATACAGGCAGATCCCAGTCCCTGAGGAGGTAGGTCGAGCAGTGAAATGTTGGATAGCTGGTGTTAGAATATCCACTGTGTGTTTCAATTAACCTTGTTTTACTCATTTGGTCACAGGACAGAGAGGTTTTAATGCAGGTGCTTTTGGACAAAAGCAACCCTGTGCAGGAGCGTATCGCTGCATACCTGGTACTTATGAAGGATCCCCAGCCAAGTGAGCTCACGCAGCTGATTAATGCTGTGTCCAGTGAAGAGGACCAACAAATGAAGAGCTTTGTCATGTCCCACATCAACAACATTAGGCACTCAACCGGACCTGAGACCTCTGAGTAAGTAATAAGTGACGCTGCTTCCTGATTAGTTGGTGGTTGGGGTTGGATTTTGTCACCAATGGTGATCAACTAATTTTGTTTAATTTGTTTTTTCTCACAGACTGAGACAGAAGATTTTTGAGGCAACGCAGACTAACGAGATTGGCTCCACGGTGCACCCCATCAGCTATTCTCAGAACTACAAGATGGGATCCATGGAAGGAAACATGATCTTTGAGGGTACCAGCTACCTGCCCAAGGAGGTCATGCTTGACATGACTCTGAAGGCATTTGGCTTTGAGATAGACATGATGGAGGTAAACATTTAGAAATGTCCAACCACAAAAGTAGTATTATTGTTAGTATCTTGAGTTTTCATGGAGGAAAAAACATGTGATCTTTGCAGATTGGCATGGAGGGAAAAGGATTTGAGCCAACAGTTGATGCCCTGTTCGGAGAGAACGGTTTCTTCCCTGATACTGCCCTGAAGACAATGTACTTTGTCTCTGACAACATGCCAGATTCAGTCAGTGAGATCCTGCAGAACATCATGCCTGCTTTGAAGAAGAACAGGATGAAGAGAGAGGTAGTCAGAGCAACCTGCTTTAAACACATCAGACTAAAATAATCTCTTCTTCCTCTTCAAGTATTGGTTAGACACTATGTTTATTTTCTCTTAGGCCTCCCAGAACCTGATGAAGGAAATTGGAAATAATCTCAACAAACTGGTGGGGGATCTGAAAGCTGCAGAGTCTCCAGAGGCAATGGTCTATCTCAGACTCCTCGGAAATGAGCTGGGATACCTGAGGACCAATGATATCGAAGAGATGACCTACTCTGCTGGCATGATGATTGACAGCATGTTGAAGATGTTTCCACATGAAGTAAGTGACAAGTATTTAATACTGGTATAAAAAAACTTTACCTAAGATTAAACAAAGCATGTATTTACAACTGACTTATCTATGTGCTTGTTTTATCAATGCCACAGGTAGTGAAGGCCCTGCTTACCAGCCCAGACAGCACAATCTTTGCCCATTACATCTTCATGGACAACGAATTTTTCCTTCCTACCGTCACTGGTGTCCCTCTGAGGATCGCACTGTCTGGCACTTTCACCCCCGGTTTCAAAGGTGGACTTCAGATTGCCCGTGACATGGTAGCTATCCATGAATTCATTTGAGTTCCACCTGTTATATTTCCCACTGCCTCAAAACAAATATTAACCATTCTACCGCCCATCTGCACAGAGCACCGTGACCTTCATGCCATCCGCTGGCATTGAGTTCGTCACTCAGGTTGGATCCCATCTCCCTGAGTATGTCAACTCTGGATTGGAGATGCACACCAACATCTTCCACGAGAGTGGAATTACTGCCAAAATCTCCATGGGACGTGACCATGTCAAGCTCACCATTCCTGCTCCAACAAAGCCTACCAAGCTCATAAAAATGACGTAAGCTAATAAAACGTAAATGCAAATTTCATATGATAGTTAAAATTAAGAAGTAAATACTTAAACTTTGCTATGCCTTCCATTCAGAAACACCCTGGTGGCAGTGACTGGATCAGAAGTAAAGACCATCCCTCCGTTGGTGACAGACAAAGTTGATGTTAATGAGTGCACTCCAGTCTTTGCTGGAATGAAATACTGCAGTTCTCTGCAATACACTGATGCTTTCTCTCACGAGACGGCTCCTTATTTCCCCTTCACAGGAGACAGCAAGTAAGCAGCCCTTTATGAACCACCAGTGAGAATTAATATTGATGTCAATAATTCATAAATTATACTAAATTTTCAACACAGATTTGCTGTGGAGTTCCACCCTACTGGTGAAGTCAGCGAGTACACAGCAAGTGTTGCCTATGAACTCCTTAGAGAGGGAGAAGAAGGGCGGCAGAAAGTTGACTCTCTGAAGTTAATTCTAAGAGCTGAGGGTAATGTCTAATTGAATTAATTATTGCCATGTTTTCACTGGTTGTTTGGAGAGGCACTCCAACTTATTCAAACTATAATCAACAGGTGCAGATCCAACTGAAGCCACAGCAATCATGAAATACAACAGAAGAAAGAATGTCATCACCGCAGACATCCAGATCCCTGATTATGATGTGGAGGCTGGAATAAGACTTGGTGTTGATGCAAAAACCAAGGGCAAAGGAACTCACGCCATCTCTCTAGACTTCATAAACAAGAACATCCCAACACTCTCCCTGGTTGGCCGCGCCAAGTAAGAACTCAGTTATGAACCTTGACTAAATAGGATTAACATTGCACTTCTGGTCCACAGTTTGCTGAATAACAAACATATCACCTTACAGCTTGAAGGCCATGAAGGAAGGAATGCTGCAAATCGAACTCCTGGTGCCTTCGCTCAATGCTGACGCCACCCTCACAGCTAACATGAAACACGATGAAGAACTCGAACTGGAACTTGAGAGTGAAATCAAGCTTATGGATGCTGTCTCTGAACAGAAGATTCAGATCAAATATGGTAGTGTATTTAGGAAGTCAGTGTTTTTTTATATGTGATAGTTAATTCTGGATAACACGCAAAACATTGTGAGAATTGCGTTTGACATCTGGAAATTAACAAGATAGCTGATTTTTGCAAACCTTTTCGATTCAGTTAATTCATTAATATAAAGCACATGTATATTATTGGATAAAACTCCTAAATGCATAAATCGTATAATAGTATGCATGATTTATCACGCAGGTTACCTCATTTTTTGTGAGACTTATTACCCGCCAAACCATTCAATATTTCCAAGAGGAAATATCTGATTAGTTGGTTTCTACATATTCTATTGAATTCATTTATTTTATTCTATTGTTTTGTTTTGTGTTTCCAGATACCAGCAAGATTGAGGTTCAGGTAGAGTCTGATGTGAACACCAAGACCACCTCCCTGCCAAATGGTGAATTTATCGAGAAGTATGGCAACGACATTCTTGACATGGAGGTGGGGCAGACTGATATGAAAGTCCGTCACATCTTCAAGAAGTTTGTTGAGGTATAGTTCTTTTCTTAAGTCACTGAGATTTCCTTTGGTAATACTAGAAGCAGACATAAAACAGAGCTTCTTTGACTTTTTAAGGCTGCAAATAATTACATGGATAACTATGGAGCTCAAGTCCTCCCTTACATGCAGCACTTCAGGCTTCCCGAAATGCCTGAGATTGCCATGCCTGAAAAACTCTTCCTAAGCACGTAAGTGTGATAACTCCATCATAAATTTTAAAACTGGTTGACGCCCCATCCCCACTCCCCAGCCCCCCAACACATACACACAAAAATAATTTAATGTGCTCATTTCTGTGTTTTAAACAGCAAGGCCAAGGCTGAGTACCTGTTCAACAATGAGCGCTTCACAATTGTTATTCCTATGCCTCTTGGAGGAAAGTCAACAGCAGAGCTCAACTTCCCACCAGCTCTGAGCACTCCTAGCGTGTCTCTACCCAAGTTTGGCCTTGAAATTGTCTCCATGGAGATCCCCATTCCTAACGTTGCTGTCCCAGAGAGCTTTACTCTGTCCATCCCTCTCTTTGGCCAAGCTGACCTTTCAGCTACCCTCACAAGCAACCTTTATGACATGGAGTCCTCTTTATCTGTTGGAAAAGATGTTGTTGAACCACCAAGTTACTCAGCTAAGTTTGACTTGAAAGGAAATTCCCCGATTGACATCCTCTCCCTGGCAGTTGAAGGTATTTCATTGTGTTGGTACATTTTAAGAAATGTAATATGTGCAGGATTTTAATCTTTAGATGTGTTAAAATTGCACTTTAATTTGTCCCTTATTTACTTTTTGTATGTTTTTTTATAATCTGTTGTGCATTACTGCCATGGATAAGCCAGTATCCGGCCCAATTAACACAAAAAAAATAATTTAAGGAATCATGTTACTGAATTTCTTGAAATATTAATCGGCATAGCTTTAAGAGTGTGTGCTACTTCAAAAGCTTTTAAATTCTTATAGCGCTGATGCGATTTTTGTGACAAATCAGGATATATTTAATGGTTTATTTGGTATACATAACACTGTACTAATAATTCACAATAGTAATTTATTATATTGAGACTGAAATCATTTGCAGATATGTTACATTGCTGTTAAAGTGTTGCTTTGAAGTTGTTTCTATGAAGCTGTATGACTTCAATTATATTTTCCTCTTTTTTACCACTTAGGTACTGGAATGGTGGCAAACACTGATTCTATCAAGGCCCAGTTGAAAGGTTCTTTGGCCCATAAGTTTATTGAAGCCAAAATTAGCATTGAAGAAGATGCAGTCATCACAAACAAAATCAATCTGAAATCAATAAGCAAAATTGAAGCTGCAAGTCCATTTGGTCTTGACATCAAACTAGAGCACACAGGTGTGGCTGGACTTAATGCTGAAGAGATGACTGGTGACAACAACTTTGAGGGCATGTTCAAGGCCGGGCCAATCTATGGCAAGACCACCTCAGTACAGTCATTTTCTATCTTTCCATTCAGACCAGAGGCAAAGATTGATTCTCGTGTCGAGTTTGACTCCACAGTTGTCAAGGCCAACAATGTAATTGCAGCATCACTTGCTAATGGTGAATTCTCACTTGTGTCTAACACCAATGCATTTGAAGACGCCTTCACTCATGCAGCTGAACTTGCCTTCAAAGAAAATAAGCTGTCCATGAAATGTGATGCAAGTGCTCTTGCTCTTGGCATGAAGATTCGCAACCAGGCTGAGGCTGCCGTTGGTGCTGGTGAAATCACTGTCAGGCTGGAGACAAATGGCGACCACTCTGAAAACCGTGTTTACTCTCTCCTAACCACCTCTCTTGATGGTAATGGCCTGGCTGTAAACTGTGATGCCAATGTGAAGCTTCTGGAGAATGAGGCAATGCACAAGGCAACACTGAAAATGAACAAGGATGGATTGATCACAAGTGGAACAACAACTCTCCATAGCCCTCTCTCTTTGGAAAACACCTTCAATGCTGGACTTGATGCTACAAAGGGTATTCTATCCGTTACAAATAAGGCTGCAATGTATGATATGAAGGTTGATAATACTAATACCCTGACCGTAACCCTCTCTGGCCTTGACTTTAGTTCAAAGGCTGAAGTCAGTGCAAGTGAGTATGCCTCTTACACTCACGATGTCACCTTTGACCTAAAACCATACACTGCCTCTGCAAATGTCAACAACCACCTGAAACTCCTGACTGCTAGCTTTATTAATGAGGCTCAACTGCAAGCAAAGCTTTACCAGATGGACCTGACTGGAAACATGAAGGCCATGATTGGCGAAGAGGAGATCAAGCACACCTACCAGATTGCTTATGCTGACTTGAGTGGTACAGCAAAGTGCAGCACCATCGGAAAACTTTTTGGCACTCAGATGAACCAAAACACAGAACTTGAAGTTATTGGCCTTGCTGCCAGGTTCAGCAATGATGCCCGATTTAACTCACAACCAATGCGCTTTGACCATAACATTCGTTGCAGCTTTGTTCCCTTTGATGTCAGTGTTGATGCTATCTTTAACGCTGATGGAGATATGACCATGTACGGAAAGCACAGTGCCCAACTCTACGGCAAATTCCTCCTCAGAGCACAACCCTTGGCTTTTGCCAGCTCACATGAATGCAGAGCATCTGTGACTCATCAGCTTGACAATGGCTTTTCTCTTGAGACAACCTATGACAACAAAATGGACACTTCTCTGACACCTCAGGAGCAGAAGACCAGTTTAAAAATCAAGTCTAAAATCAATGATCATGCCTTTAATCAAGACATTGAAGTGTACAACATTGAAGAGAGAACTGGAGTTGAGGTTTCTGGCAATATCCTCACAAATATCCTTGACACAGCCTCCACAGAGAAACAGGAGTTCATTATCTCAGCCTTCCTCAAGTATGACAAAAACACAGATAGTCATGTGATTCACATCCCTTTGATTAATAATCTACCAGTGTTTATGGAAAGCATCAAGGGATTTGTTGTGTATGTGGCAGAAGCACTGCAAGACTTCATCAACAATGAGGATGTAAAGGCAAGACTTGAGGCTCTGCCTCAGCACATCAGTGACTTTGTTGCTCAAATGGATGTTGAAGGCAAGGTCGTTCAGCTGAAGCAGTACTTCACTGATTTAACCCAAAACTTTGCCATTTCCATGGATGACGTGGAGGCTTCTTTGAACAATCTGAAGATTACTGTTGAGAGACTTCTGGCTGATCTTGCAGTTTACATCCAAAACTTTGCTGGTATGATCAAGGACACAATTGGCGGTAGCAACTTCCCCGAAAATGTCATTCAGAAGGTCCAGGAAGTATTGAATTTCATTGACGAGGCGTTTAACATCAAGTCTACAATCTTGTATGTGATTGATACCATAGGGCAGATGATCAATGGGATTGACCTGGAAAAACTGAAGGGTAGCAGTATTGCACTCCTGCAAGATATTGATGATAAGTATCAAATCAAAGCAAAACTTCTGGAAAGTGTAGTCATGGCTAAAGAATTTATTGAGACATTTGACGTGTCAGAGTTTGTTGCTGATGTCAAGAAAATTTTCTTTTCCATCCATTACAAAGCTGTCATTGAAGATTTAGTGGCTAAAATTCCCACAGATATTCTCAATGATATACTTAATCGCTTGAAGACAACATTTGAGGACTATGATATCATTGGGAAGATCAACACATTTTATGCAAAGTTGAGAGACTTGTTCATGCAACTTGAAGTTGACAAAAAGATACAGGCTGTCTTGGAAAAGACTGTGGAACTCTTTAAACAGCTCAAGATTGAGGAAAGCATCCAGGCTGCCATCAAGATCATAAAAGATGCTGACATTCCCACCAAATTCATGCAAATCTTCCAGGATGCTACCAACTACTTGAAGGCAACTGAGATCAGAGACATAATTGGACAACTTAACAGTCATATTGAAACCACTGTGCAAAAATTGAAGTCTCTGGATTACAATGAATTTGTGGATTATACCAATCAAATTATCGTTGCGTACACAAGTTACTTGAATGAGATTATCAGAAAACTTGAGATTCCTCAGAAACTTGAGGCAACACGAGAATTTGCCAATGTGGTCTTGTCCTCTATTCAAGGCTTTGTGGAGCGTCTGAGAGAAATCAGAGTGGCAGATGCTATAAAAACTGTCCAGGATGTCTTTGAACAGGTCGTGTGTGATCCACTTGAGAGATTTGCTGATTCCATAAAAGAAGAAATTAAGAATTTGGATTTCAAACCGGAGCTCACCTTTTACCTGAAGTCTGTGAGTAAATACTATGCAGTGGCCATCTCAGCCATCACTGATTTGTTTAATGATGCCTTCATGATAGCTAAGGAAATCTTCCCTGAGCAGAAAATCATTAGTGAGATTCAGCAGATCATTGATGCCCTCCTCACTGAACTAAAGAAAATTGAGATCATCATCCCATCCTTCAGCGTTCCTCTCACAGATTTTGTGGTGCCTTCAATGAAATTTGATATGGATTCACTGCAGCAGTTTGAAATCCCAACTCAGCTCGACATCCCTGAATTTACCATCATGGGTGTCTACACTGTGAAAGCCACCACAATTTCCTTTGATGACATCAAACAGAAAATCATTGCTCTTATTGATTTCATTGTTAACCTTAAGATTGAAATCCTTGATGTGAATGCTTTCTTTGGAGACTTGACTTTGAACTACCTCCCCAGAATGCCTGAAATCACCTTGCCAGAATTCACTCTTCCAGAGATCGAATTCCCAAACATCCCACAAGTTCCTGTGGAAAAGCTTGTTACATCTCTTCAAGTCCCAGAGTTTAAGCTGCCAACCATTCCAAATGAGATCATGGTACCTTGCTTTGGTAAACTCTATGGTGAGATCAAGCTCCAGACTCCCATCTATACCATCAAGACATCTGCTGAGCTCAAGAATTCCACTGAGACTGCAATAACACCTTTGTTTATTGGAGCCTTTACCTCCCATGGCACATCTTCAAGTCTGGAAATGCTTGATTACAAACTTGAAACCAGTGTTCGTGTTGCCTTGCCAAAAAGGAAACGTATTGTCCTTGCAGAGACTGTCAAGTTTACCCATGTTGCTCTCGGAGTTGAACATCAGGCATCTGTGAATTTCTATGGTCTCTCAGCTCAGGCCCAAGCTAAGACCACCGCTAAGGTTACTACTGCCCCTTACACTGCAGAATTTATGAACACAGCCTTTATTGGTGTGGAAAGTGGAGCAACTGCCACTGCTGAAACAACTTACACTCATATTGTTGACATCCCAATTGCCGAAGTCAAGAGTGAGGTTACATTTTCTCAGAAATCTGTTGCACGTCAACAGGGCTTCACTCTCACCGTAACAGCTGACAATACAGGCAAAGGAAAGTTTAATGCTTATGACAGCAACCATGACAGCAAGTTTGAGTTTTCAGCAACCCCAAGCCTTGTCAGCCTGTCTTTCAGTGGTGACACAGATTCTCCCATCCTAAAGTTGAAACAGCTCATTTCAGCTGAATCTGCCACATTTAGCCACTACTTCTTCAATGTCCGCAATGAGGCAGAAGCTCCAGCCATCAAGAACAGTCTCATTGTTATTTCTGGGCGTGGTAGCCGTCAGGATATGAAGATTGAGCTGAAAGTGAACCATGACACAGAACTGCATGGTGCAGACAGTGGAAAAATCTCCAACACCATCAATTTTATACTCAGTACAGAAGAGTTCCTTCTTGCATTTGAAAACAAAGGAAATGCCAAGGTCAACATATTTAAATCCTTGACTGCTAAAGTAGATCTGCAGAATGATTACTTGGTCAACCTAAACTCTGATAGCCAAAAGATGAACACAGTCTTCTTGGCTCGTCTCAACCAGTACAAAATCTTCACCAACTTCACTCTTGACAATAACAACAATGAAGCTGGTATCTTTGTTGCTATGGATGGTGAAGCCAATCTTGACTTCCTGAGATACCCCATCAGCATCCCAGAGATTGATCTGCCTTTCATTGACTTCCATACCCCAGCTATCAGTGATCTGAACCTGTATGAGCAGACTGGACTGCAGAACATATTGACCACCACTGAGCAGACAGTTGATGTAGATGCCAAGATTACTTACCAGAAAAGCAAGGCTGCCCCACTTGTTGATATGTTGGGTTTGATTCGCATTCCCTCTATGGGTGATCTAATCACAGACCTATCTTTCAAGTCAGCCATCATCAACATGAATGCCAATGCTGGATTGTTTACTGAGGATGATCTTGTGTTTCGTCTGAGTGCCACCACTGCCTCTGTGTTTGAGAGTCTGAAAGCCAAACTCGATGGCACCACCAGTCTGACCACCCAAAGGGGAATCAAGCTGGCCAACTCCATGTCCCTTGAAAATAATCACATTGAAAGCAATCATGAGAGCACCATCACCATGAGCACTGAGACTTTTGAATCTGCTCTCTCTGTGGCAACAACTGCAAAAATTACCCTGCCTATACTCAACCTGGAAGCACAGCAAAATCTAATTGCAGACATCAAGTCCAAAGCAAATGCTCACTCCACCTTGAAGATGAAGGGTGACTTCAACATCCCAACGATCAATGCTGATGGAAAGGCTGAGGTAGATCACAGTCTGAAGCTGGAAGGAACTTTTGATTATGTGTCCATGGAATCATCCATTAAATCAAACATGGATGGCAGAGTGTTTGAAAACTATGTAGTTTTTGGAGTTCTGGATAATGAGGAAAATCTATACCTGAATAAAGATGGCCTGCGCTCCACTTTCAAAGTTGTTGCTGATACCAAGATCAACCAAGGTGCAACTAAAGTCATTGCCATGGATGTAAACAGCAACCTGGCCATTGAAGCATCCATGAGTCGTGTGTATGCAAACCTAAAGCATACCTGTAGCAACGAGGTGAACCTGTTCAGCTTCAGTACCAATGGGAAGCATAATGCCCAAGCTACAATTGACTTTGCACCAATCTCCTCATTAACAGCTGGCATTGAGATTGATATGAAACAGCCAAGCAGCCTGGGTGACTTCACAATCTACAAAAAGGCTGCTGCTGATGTGACTCTTTCCAAACAGATAATCTCTATCAAAGCCAACATTGTTAGCCCACTGTACACCACAAATATAGAGGCTGAAGTAGAAGGCAATGCTCCAGTCTTCAAGGTCATATTCAAGTCATCTGCTTCCTCTGCCATCGTGGTCTTAGAATACGATATCAATGGTAAGTAGACAAAAATCCTATTTCTATAATCTATTATTTTAGATTTTTGCAAGGAAAATTTCACAATCTATTTCTCTTCCAATAGCATCTACCACTGCAAACTTTGAGAATGACCTTCTGAACTTGGTTAGCAAGCTTGTTCTGAAACATACTGACCTGACCGTGGAGGTTAATCATGTCATTGCTCAAGCACTGAGGTAGTATATCCTGTCTGCGTAGCAACATTCAGTTTTAAAAAATCATGGTTTCCTTGGATTTTTGAAGTTTGACACAAATAATATATTTTTCTTGTGTTTAGGAGAAAACGTCAAGCTGATGAAAGGTAAATGTTCACTGTAATTGAATAAATGCATATGTGATTTCTATCAAGTAACAAGTTCAAATGTTTTTTAATTTTTTTATATAAAATGCTCTCTTTTTTGCTAGTGTCTCTCGCCACACAATGAATGTCGACATCACCAGTCCTGCTTTTGCTGATTTGAACCTTCGATATGCTGCAAACAGAGATGCCATCAGTGCCTCAGTTTCTACTCCTAGTGGAGGCTTCCTTGGCCTCCAGATCAGTGGCAAAGTCCCATCTCAAGTTAATGCCAGAATCTTTGGCCGTTACCCTGTGAGTATTATAAACCACTCAACTTTGTAATGTAAAATGAAAAACCTGTTAATGAGAAGTGGCTAAAATGTTTTTCCCTTCATTTAGTCGGCCCCCGATGCTGATGTTGAAGTCTTGGTCATCCGATCTTCTAAGAGCTCTGATAAGACAAACCTGCAGATCATCTACAATATGGAGGCACCTGAGGCCATTCTCAATGAGCTCAAGGCTAACCTTCCATCTATCACCTCTAGTGTTCAAACATTTGCTGACAAGTATCAAATCACAAGTAGCATGGAGATGCTCAAGGACTCTGTTATTAACCAGATTAGAGAAGCTCATAATGCTGCAGTCAACTATGATATTGAAATGAGTCAACTCTCAATTTTCTTCAGGAACACTATTGTCCAGTACCAGAAAAATGTCCAGAATTTCCTTGATGCAATCATTAAGGTATTGAGGGAGACATATTTCAAGGTACCTGGGTCTGATGAGATGACCACTCTCCCTGAACTCCTCAATAAGCTGACCAGCAGCATTGCTAATATGCTAGATGTAGCTATCCAGATTGTCCATGACAACATGGAAGAGTATTACAGCTATTTTGTGGAAAAGATAAGCACAATCAAATTACAAATGCCAGTTGGTGATGCTATTACTGGAGGCCAGATCATTGATAAGGTCAAAACGGCTGTCAAAACGATCTTTGACGGAGTGGTGGATTTTGTCAAAAACATGGAAAGTCTTGACACAATGCTGGAAAAGATGAGTGAGACTCTGAAGGTTGTTGTTGAGAAAACTCAGGAATTTGTTGACTCAATCAAATCTGACTATTTAGATGCTGTGCTCTTCAAAGTCAATGAGTTCTATCGTGAGGCTGTCTCTTTCATTAGTTACTATGTTGACCAGATCCCTGCTTTCAGTATGGAGGACATCAACAAAATGTGTGAGTCCCTTATGGACATGATCATTAAAGTGCTGGACAAGATCAGTAATGCAGTTAATGCTTTTCTGACAGAGACATCAGAGGAAGTGCAAGACTACCTGAAGGTTACAGATGGAAAGCTAGAAATCAATCTTCCCTTTCATTTCCAGTATTAAGTAATATCAACAGACTGAAGGCTAAGTCTTCATGAGACTATACCATCTGTTTTGGAGGAATACTTAGAGAAAGTATGGACAATTTAAGAATATTTATCAAACTTTTTTCATAGAAGCAACTGCTCTATGATTAATTGTCATGGTTTGCTCTGTGCATTGACTGTGTAATAGCAAACAATACTCATCTTACAACCAAGAGTGAGAAGCAAAAATAAAAGTTATTAAAAAACTCTCTTTGAGTTGGATTTATTGCTTCACTGTGTTTTCCTTGTTTCAAGTTGCTGTCCAACCTAACAAAGCAAGAGTTGCGTTTTGACAGTTACTGCAGTTATTTTACATGCTGCTACACAACCGTTTTTACTCCATCCATTGTAATGTCTATTTTGACCAGCACTACAGACCACAATATCTCTCAAATGTGAAACCATGGGTTCTTCTCTTTCTGTGGTTGTCAGGACTGCTGTAGTTTTCAAATATCTCAGGCAAATGCATGGACATGTTGAACTTATACACACTGGGAAAAAATATCAATTTTCCCGAAGCATCCATACCTGAGCTAGATAAAAAAGAATGATACTTTTTTTTATCATTCTTGTTCTCTTCCCATCTCTTACTATCATCCCTCTCCTGAATAATCTGACTTGCCTTGATAAAAAGAGAATGACAGAAGCTACCTAAACTCAAATAAAAGGAGGAAAGTATAAGAGAATCAGCTGCTTCAGATTGACAACCTTAGAATTCTCACCAACTTTTACTAATGCACTATTTAACTTCTTACATGTGATTATTAGTGGAGTTTATTTGAATGTTGGATGGTCAAGTGATCATGTGTATTGTGGAAATGTTTTGAGAGATTTTGGGGATAAATGAGAACTGTCACACTGCTAATTTCTCCAGAGGAGGTGCCATTTGAAATTCAAAAAGCTGTTTTGTGTGTCAATGTTTTGTTCAAAGTTTAGTGCTGAAAGACAAAGTTTCTTCTTTTAAAAATGGACAAAAAAACGGTATTTCATTTTCATAATGTACAGAAAAAATAATGTTTCAACTTCAGTCTTCTTATCATGGGATTGTGACATTTAGCTTATATGAAAAAATACAATAATAGTTAGTACCATGAGTTGGTCATGTGACAAAAACGCCTCAGTGCCCCCCTTTATATTTTGGGAATTTGGTGTTTTGAAGCTCTATACTTTTCTAGCCTCCAGCACATAGAAGATTTCTGTTCGACCTATAGGTAAATAAGAAAGAGAGCATTTTTTCCAGGAGAAAACAGAAATTGGTTTGAGTTTGTCTGAGGACATTCTGTTGAGCCCAGACAAGCCAATCAAGCAGCTTTGGGTCATTGTCCCATTCAATGTATTTAACCTCAGACCTCATTCGCTTATTTCTTATTCCAGCAAAAACCTGTAACAGGCAGTCACCTGACACCTCATGGGCAGAGGATACCAAAGAGGAAGGGAAAAATCTGCACATGAGAGGAAGGGATGCGGCTCTGAAATGAGAAAAACATGGTTTAGATTTTAACCATATTTCATGGTCTTTTTCCAAGATTCATTACTCAGGATCCGCGGCTCCAGATTATTAAATGTAGTGTATGTTTTAGTTGATAAATGTAAACTATATCAGTGCAAAAGAGGCTTATAGGTCTACTCCAAATATATAAATGCACATTGGAGATCCAATTTATTTGACATCTAAAATGTGTTCTTTTTTTACCTTTTTACTTTTAAGATTTTTTTCTAACTTGTGATGTAAAAGTTTTTAGATGGTAATACACACTGACACTGGAACTAATAAAAACTAGTAAAACATTTACCATGTACACTACCGTTCAAAAGTTTAGGGTCGCCCAAAAAAATGTGTGTTTTCCATGAAAAGTCACACTTATTCACCACCATACGTTGTGAAATTAATAGAAAATAGAGTCAAGATGTTAACAAGGTTAGAAATAATGATTTGTATTTGAAATAAGATTTTTTTTACATCAAACTTTGCCTTTGTCAAAGAATCCTCCATTTGCAGCTATTACAGCATTGCAGACCTTTGGCATTCTAGCTGTTAATTTGTTGAGGTAATCTGGAGAAATTGCACCCCACGCTTCCAGAAGCAGCTCCCACAAGTTGGATTGGTTGGATGGGCACTTCTTGCGTACCAAACGGTCAAGCTGCTCCCACAACAGCTCAGTGGGGTTCAGATCTGGTGACTGCGCTGCCACACCGTTACCGATAGAATACCAGCTGCTTTCTTCTGCTCTAAATAGTTTAATAATGATAATAATAATTTGGAGGTGTGTTTAGGGTCATTGTCCTGTTGTAGGATGAAATTTGCTCCAATCAAGCGCTGTCCACTGGGTACGGCATGGAGTTGCAAAATGGAGTGATAGCCTTCCTTATTCAGAATCCCTTTTACCCTGTACAAATCTCCCACCTAACCAGCACCAAAGCAACCCCAGACCATCACATTACCTCCACCATGCTTAACAGATGGCGTCAGGCATTCTTCCAGCATCTTTTCATTTGTTCTGTGTCTCACAAACGTTCTTCTTTGTGATCCAAACACCTCAAACTTGGATTCATCTGTCCACAACACTTTTTTCCAGTCTTCCTCTGTCCAATGTCTGTGTTCTTTTGCCCATCTTAATCTTCTTCTTTTATTGGCCAGTCTCAGAAATGGCCTTTTCTTTGCCACTCTGCCCTGAAGCCCAGAATCATGCAGCCGCCTCTTCACTGTAGATGTTGACAGATGTTTAATGAAGATGCCAGTTGGGGACCTGTGAGGCGTCTGTTTCTCAAACTAGATACTCTAATGTACTTATCTTCTTGCTCAGTTGTGCAACATGGTCCCTCTTCTTTTTCTACTCTGGTTAGAGCCTGTTTGTGCCGTCTTCTGAAGGGAGCAGTACACACCGTTGTAGGAGATCTTCAATTTATTAGCAATTTTTCGCATGGAATAGCCTTAATTTCTAAGAGCAAGAATAGACTGTCCAGTTTCAGATGAAAGTTCTCTTTTTTTGGCCATTTTGAGCGTTTATTTGACCCCACAAATGTGATGCTCCAGAAACTGAATCTGCTCAAAGGAAAGTCAGTTTTGTAGTTTCTGTAAAGAGCTAAACTGTTTTCAGATGTGTGAACATGATTGCACAAGGGTTTTCTGATAATCAGTTAACCTTCTGAGCCAATGAGCAAACACATTGTACCATTAGAACACTGGAGTGATAGTTGCTGGAAATGGGCCTCTATACACCTATGTAGATATTGCACCAAAAACCAGACATTTGCAGCTAGAATAGTCATTTACTACATTAGCAATGTATAGAGTGTATTTCTTTAGAGTTTAGACTAGTTTAAAGTTATTTTCATTGAAAAGTACAGTGCTTTTCCTTAAAAAATAAGGAAATTTCAATGTGACCCCAAACTTTTGAACGGTAGTGTATGTTTTCAATAAAAAAAACTACTTTCAAAAGTAAATCATCTGCACGCTTACCCTCAAATGCAGTGCCTATTATTAACCAGAGGAGGTCACTGCAGCATTATTTTTCACATGAACCTGTTAAATTCTCATGAGGGCTGACATATTGTGAACTTTGTATGCAAAATTTCCCCTCTGATTAAGTCTTTATGGGCTGCTGTTCGAACAAAAAACCTTTGATCTATGATATGAATGCCTTTTCTGAATAGTACAGGAACACTTTATCAGGTACTGCTGAAGATTGTCATCACAAACATGTAAGGCAATGTTTTCAGGGTACTGCCCTCCTATAAGCACCACTTGATAACATTTGTCTTGAAATAGTTAGTTATAAATGGGACATCAGCCACATGGTAGGAAAAACAGCCTACAAATTTTGGCTTTTGTACCGTTTTAGGGTCTGCTTTGGTTCGTCAAAACAAAGAACAATTTACATTATTATTGACATTATTATTCAGTGTTTCTATATGTTTTATTCTCTGAAAAAATTATGAGAGTACTGTTTGAATAAAAAGGGCAAGAAACTATAAATGTCTTAAAAATACAGACACAGAAAAAAAACATGTAACAAAACATACATAAATACAGTGCAATACATTGCTCTAGAGGCAGAAATTTTCTCCTTGTGTGTGTCCTACACAAAATATTGTCCAGGGCCCCAAATTTTTTGCCCGTTGACTGCTTGATTAGGTTCCCGTCCCCCCACGACTGGGAATAAGCAGTTATGAAAAAGGATGGGTTTAGAAAAACAATAACTTCGTATCGTATCTTTAAGTGTCCAAGACTTGTCACTATGGTGGTTTCCTTAAGTTCATTTATGACTTTGGACATACTTGTACCTCAGAAACCAGAGTTATGTGCCTGTACGAGTTCACAAAGTACATCAGGTGACCGACGTGTTTTGCTATTGTGCTCGTGGGTGCAGAAACAGTTCAGCTATCTCTCCAACTGTTCTCAAACAGTTGCTCCATGACAGCACCACACGCTCTTGACGGTTGTTATTTGATGAAGACTTTTTATGTGCATCACCAGCCCCAGCTGGCCAAACGTTTGCTCCTCTCCCACTTGCTTGATTGTTATGTATGCTTACCTTAATCCCAACTCCATTCAATTCATACATCCACTGCCAAAAATGTGTGTGATGAACTGTCTTCCCAGCAAACTTTAACTTCCATTGTTTCCATTGTATGTGTTTGCATGTGCACAACGCTTTAATTGTGTTGTTTGTACTTAGATTATGAAATGTTAACTCAATGATAAACTCAAATAAATAAAACCACATTTCATATTAATTGTTTCCTTTAGTCAGAGCTTTTTTTGTTCGATTTTTTGCTTTAAGAAATTCTTCTGTCACAGGAAGTGCACCTAGGAGTACCTAGCACCTAGCAGTGTGCAGCCTGAGACTATGGGGATCTGTGGTCCGCAAATCTAAGCTGTAGCCATGCTGGAAAATCTAAATCTGAACTAAAATAAACATCAATCCATCCACTTTCTATACCACTCATTCCCAACAGGGTCACGGGTTGGCTGGTGCCTATCCCAGCTGACAACAGGCGAGAGGCAGGGTTCACCCTGGACAGCTTCCCAGTCCATCGCAGCAAAATCTGACACTAAATGTGAAAAAGAACTACACGCAAAAAAGAGGAGCCACACAGACAGCTGGTGACAACTGATGAAGTACAGACACACAGTAATGACACCAGGGAGAGAGTGGAGACAGCTGAGGAGAAAAAGCACAGGTGTAGTGGGTGGAGCAGATGACCACACTGGAGGGGAAACTCCAGTGACTGTAGATTAAGAACAGATACTAGGAACAAGGAACAGGAAACAAGCTGAGAACACTGAGAAGCAAGAGAAAGATCAACTCAAATTTAGAAAAGCGAATAAGCATGAAAGAATATACAGACACCATAAATAAGAAAAAGAAAAAAACATCGGAATAACATTCAAAGTGGAGGAAACCACATCAAAAGTCCACAAGTGACAATGCTACACGTGTGGATCCACATTGTTTTTTGGACCACTGCAGTAAACGCACAGTGACAGTTTCTGAAACTCAGTGAACTTTGTCGAGTTGATGACCTATTACTTTTCTAGCAGCACAACTGAGTGACCCCTGTGTTGAAATTCACCTGCCTTACATTTGTCTTAAGGTCTTGAGCAAAAACAATGAAACAATGCAGCAGAAAAATAATTCTGAGAAATAATGTATAATTTTTTCCAAAAAGAAAAACAGAAAAAACAGATGATTTTTAATCATGATTCAAAATGCACGTGAAAGCACAGAAGCATTTCAAGACATATGGCACTGAATATTGTTTTGTGTATTGGTTGAATAACATACCTCGCTGACATAGTTACAGGAAAGCTCTTAGCTCTTATCTCATATGTCCTGTACATGTGAGCATTGAGACTGTGAAAATGTTCAATTTTACTGACAAACTTTAATGTTCACCTACATCCCACCATGAGGGATTCATCAAGCTTATTTGCTTCCATGCCTGTAACATTTGCAAAACATACGGTCGTTGCTCTGCTGGGTGCTGATGTCAGTCTTGCTCAACATAGGACAGTCTCTATGTGTCTGATTGACTTATCTTGAGTTCACTTCTTTTGTAATCTTGATCAAACAGCCTTCCCAGACTCCTCAAATGAGGTGAAAGGTTAGTTGAGAAGACATCAGCAGTAAGATTATATGTCGGAGCCTTTCTCCCAGTGTTGGAGTCACAGCCACAAATATTCGAAGTACCACTGTCACACTTTGGATGTAAAATGTCCTCGGGATTTTATTGTCATTTTCCACCACATTTCGACTTTGGGACTTCGTACTTGTTACAGCTGTTTCTTTACAGCATTTCCACCACTTGATTTTGGCTTTCTATGTATGCTGTACCTACATAGAATACATCTCAGTCCTTCACCGTGCTCCCTATTGCTGGGCTGTTTTAGAGGCCTCTCATACAATCTTTATGCCCAACAGGTGGCCTAAAGCCACATAAATAGCTATCTTATACAGATCCACCCATCTGTCCATTGTCATTACCGCTTATTCCCTATTGGGGTCTCTGGGAGAACTGGAGCCCATCCCAGTGGTCAATGGGCGAGAGGCGGGGTACACCCTGGTCAGTCCGCCAGTCCATCGCAGGGCCGCTCATACTATCCCTTACTATATATCCCTTACTCATAATTTCTTGTTGACAAAAGGAGGTGTGGAAATGGAAAAAAGGGCGAAAAGTGGTTTAGGGAAGTGGGATTCCCCTCATAGACTTTGAGAGGATTTGACCAAGTTTTCAGTGAAACAATAGTCCCCTAAGCTTACCGACCATTGGAAATAGTGGAAATGGAAATAATGTTTGGCTTATTTAGCTTTTGCAGGGAGTGTGTGTGCTGGACTAAATTAGCCATCGTGTTTCCCTACAATAGCAAAAAGGTCTTCCTGTTGAAACAGGCCTGTTGTTCAGCCTTCACTATTCGTCATTGCAGCTTCCAGTAAAGTTCCACTATGGCATGCAAAAGAAGGGAAATGAATTTTCATATGAACACTTCCTCTGCAGCTAAAGTTATTCTGAAGTGGCTCACACCAAAAAAATCTTCAAAAGGTTCAAAGAGTGAATGACAGAGCTCTAAACAATTACTTTTTGTGATGAGTGAATGAGAACAAGACAAATATCAACATTGTGACAAAGTTTTATTAAAAGTATTCCTCCACCGTGTTATTGGACAATTACGTTCATTTGGCCAGGCTTTGAAAACAAGTCATAGTTGGTTAACTTTCAAGAGCAAAAGAGGATGAACAAGCTCATAAAACAGTCTTACTGCACAAGTGTAGACAACAGATTCTGTACACAATCAATACAGGCACAGACAAGTCAGGATATGAAACACCAAATGTCAAAAATCAAGTCATCAACAAAGGAACCAGGGCTGAGAAAGAATACCATAGAACGTACAAGACAACCAGTGGCAGGGACATATAGAGAACAAGAATGCACGTTGCTGCGTAACAGGGTGAAGGACTGAGGAACACCAGGGAGCTTAAAGACTGAAGAATAGATTAGTGAAAGGTAAGCAGCACAGACAATGAACAGAGATGAGTGGAGCAAATAACCTGATGGTTAATACTGGGGAAAATAAAAGACAGATAGCAAAAGAAATACAAAATGTCCTACAAAAAACACAAAAGAAAAATCAACAGAAAGTCATCTAAAAATATTAGGATATCCATCACCTTCACAGCATTTTGCTTGTTACCATTGTAATATATAACAGAACTAAAACTACTTAAACCAAGTAAAACTACTTGGTGAGTTTCACCCCAGTGTCCTTTGTCCATTTTTTCATTGAACATGCTCCATGACGGCCAAAGTTTTGCAGGCTCCCCCTTCATGCACTGACGCTTATGGTTCTTGATAAATGTCATGGCCCTGAACAGACTAAAAAACGTCATAAAACACTCAGCAAGGTGTTCTAATTCGTGCTGATAAAACTGTGCAGGCAGGTACCAGGTGACTCAGGTTTCAGTTCTGCATCAGAGGCTTCAGACTTCAGACTGTTGGGGAGTCATGGGGCAAAGGGCAACCAACTTTAAGGTGTTTTACTGTCGTTTTTGAGGATTCTTACATGTACACCACAACATTACCTTTGTCCTAGAAACTATCAGTAAAGAGTTGTATAGTGTGGGATTCCCTATCATACTAGTTCAGCTGTGTTATACAACATAAGACCTCAACTTTGAAACTGTTCAAATCGCATCTATGAATCAATGTGAGGATTAAAGATTTGTAAGAAACAGATTGAAAAGAAAAACATAGCCTAATAAGAGTGGAAAGAATAGTTTAATTAATTTCTTTATTTGTGTGCTGCACTTTGAACACAACAAGCAAGCAGTAAAAGTTAGTGATTGAGGACATATTAGGCTTTATATGACGCTGATGTGATTAAAGAAAAGTTGCAACCCCTTTTTTTTCAAACAAAGGCTCATCAAACATCCTTTTTCTTCTTGAAAAAGCAATTCTCATTTGAGTGTGCTTTGGCATTCTCAACTTTCCACCCCCAAATATCTGCAGACATGAAATGGCAAAACAAAAGTAATTGAACTTAATAATGCTGACAGCCCCCACCCAGTGCTGACAGACATGTCTTTTTACCTTTGGCCTGCCACAAGGACTGCTCAGACTTTGGAACCAGGACAGCATATCTACAGGTCACAGTAATCACCTACAGTAAGACAGGAGGTCTATAAAAGCTTGAATACACAAGCCTGAAAATTAGTCTTCAGAGAAAGAGGGAGACTCTCCTTTACCTAAGCCCATCATGTTGGGTATCAAGCTCTCCCTTTTGCTGCTCCTGGGCACATCCACACTTGCCCGTAAGTATGATTCTTTTATTTTGAGACAGATTTTAGAACATAGATTTTCATGTTGATCTAATAATTTCAGATAGAATGAAGTTGCTTATTGAAAATGTAAAGTGTGTTTTTTAAGTAAAAACGATGGGACTCTCCTCTGCGTGACTGTTACATTTATTGGTGCTAGACGTTGGAAAAATAAACGCCAATGAAAATAAGATTTTCATTATTCTACTAATGCTGTGTTGTCCTGAGTTTAGTCTAGTGCAATTTTAAAAGAAAAATCTGTCATCCCGCACAGAGCAAGATGTGGGAAGTGTTGAAGAAGAATCTCCGGTTTGCTTCTGTGAGTTTCTTGTTTTAAAATTCTTTGCTGTGATTGTTTTATTTTGGCCAACATTTTTATAAGATGTTATTTATCTGCTTAAAGACATAGAAGACTGATCTCATGTATGAGGCATAGAAAGAGTTAAAGGAATTTTATTTAGATTTTTTAAACAACAAGTAATCTGTCGTGCAAGTTTTCCAAAATTTTACCCCTGAATAAATTATCTATGATCCTACTTTTTATTCTGTCCAAGAAACTAATGCTTGAAATGTATTAAATATCTAGTCACAATTAGTAGATATAAAAAAAAATCTAAAGCCTCATAAAGACAGCATTTTGGATATCCCTGTTTATTCATTTTTGTTGTTTTACTTTCTGTAAATCAGACATTTTGTTGTTTATGGGTGGGGTGGTGGGCATAAAATGTTCTGTATGTTGATAAAGATATAATCTGAAAAAATCTAACAGTTACATAAGTGACAGTAAGCTTTGTGCGCCATACGTCACATTACTGCCAGAGTTTCATTACTTTGATAAAGACATTCCATTTGTTATAAGCTGTTTGGTCTAAATGTTGGGGTCATTATCTCATGTCTTGATTTCCATAAATGTTTAGAATTCAAAATTTCTGTTAATAAAATATACATATGTCTTATCAGTTAATTGTTTAATGTATTAAAGTGTATCCATTAACATGGACATATCCCTACTTTGAATTATTTGTAGTGGCTAAAAGATTCAAGAACTTCAGGCGGTTTGTGTACAACTATGAAGCTGAGACCTTTAACAGTGTAAATGGAGCCACGGAGGAAAAGAGCGGCCCCAAAGTCTCTTGCACGGTGAGTCTCTATGCTTGCTAGCATTACTTCAAAAAGGACCCCTTAACGGTCCTGAATAGGAATGCTAATTCAAACAAACCATTTCAATGTTCTGCACAGGTTGAGGTCGATGTGCCCCAGACATGCAGCTTCATTCTCCACACAACAGAGTGCTCTCTGAGTGAGATCTTTGAGGTGGATGATGAAGGGAAGCCAGTGTATCGTCCTGCTGCTGAAGCTGAAGCTTTCAAAGCTGCCATGGCCAAGTAAGTCCTCTAACCGTTGTTAGTTACGGGGCACCGTAACTAATTAAAAATAAAAATGAGACGTGATTTATGATCTGTCTGTGTCAACAGGAACTCATTGAAGATTGCAGTGGAAGGACAGACTGAGGTCAAACTGTACCCTGAGGATGACGAGCCCATCAACATCCTGAACATCAAGAGGGGAATCGTCTCTGCTCTCATGGTGCCTGAAATGGATGAGGAAAATAACAAAGAAATGGTACAGAAATGTTTTTGTCATTTTAGTTGCTTACTCATTACTTATGATTGCCAACAAATCAGGGCCAAGTGGAGCTTGACTTTGTCTTTGGTGTTGTCATGTACCATTAAGCAAGTTGCACAATGAGCAGATAAGCTGTCCCAGTCACAGGTGATAAATTCACTCCCGAACCATCATGATCCCCGGTGTAGAAATCTTCAGCTACAGGTCAAAGTCCTAGATAGGTTTATCTCACTATTGGCATCACCTGCTCTGAGAATGTCGGGGTGATGGTTCAAGTCAATTGATTATTTGATTTAGGGAGATAACAAAGGACAGAGGGCACATTCATAATACGGACTCTTTCAACAATTTTTTTAAGAAACACTGTGTAAGTATTGACCAGGCTTTCCATCATTTTCAGCCTACAGTTCACGGAGTGTGCGCCACCGATTTCTCCGTCAACTCCAGAGAGGACATCGCCACTGATGTGACTGTCAAAAGGGATCTGTCCAAATGTGACTGGTTCATTGCCCGCAGACAAAGCACTAGTCCACTGGCCCTTATCTCTGGCATGGTGAGATATTGAAAAAAAAAGTATACTGTCATAATCTGATTCCATTTGAAAACACACCCACTCATCACAGAAACAAAATAGCAAATAGGCTATTTCTTTATGTTATAAAGAACGAAATCAAGCATTCATCTAATTTGATACCAAAAGTTTAGTACATACAATAGATTTCCCTTTTTCCAATAAGTTGAATTACCCAATCATCTCACAAATGATCATTTTGTTGTCTTTTTTGGTATCAGAACTACCCTCTGTCCAAGATGATTAGCAGCTCTCAGACCTGCAATTACCAGTTTGACAACCAGAAGAAGCACATGACCAGTGGGACCTGCACAGAAAAACACATCTTCCTGCCCTTTTCCTACAAGTAGGTTTTACGATAATGAAAGAATTCATAAGTTTTTTGTTTTTATAGAAAACTTTGAACAATTTTATACTCGTCTCTCTAAAAACAGGAATGAATATGGAATTTCTGCAATGGTGAAGCAGACAATGACTCTGAAAGAAACTGCCAAGATCAACGACAGAATCTTTGACCACAGTAAGTTCCTCAGTTTTTTTAAAATACAGAAAATATCATTCAGTGTGTAAAACATGTCCACACTTCAATAATCTTACTGTTTTTGCTGTAATTCTCCACAGATGAGGCCAACCTCAAGCACCTGCCCATGGATGTTACTGATGACAAGTCCCCAGTGCAGACCAAGGACGCTGTTATCACCACAATGAACAAGATCAACACACTGTCACAGACCACCGAGGGCGAGAAGCGCGCCAGCCTCTTCCGTCAGCTGGTTTCTGAGCTCCGCAGCCTGAACGCCGACATCCTGAGCACTGCTGCAGATGAGATGATGGGCATCTCAAGCCCTCTGACATGGCAGGCTTTGGTTCAGTGTGGTACCCCAGAATGCACCAGCGCCATGCTGAGGATTCTCCGTACTTTTGACGATTCTGCTCTTGAGGTTGATGCTATTGTCTACGCCTTGGGACTGCTGCCCAACCCATCTCGTCTGATGGTGAAAGACCTGCTGGCAATGGCTCAATACAAGCAGAGCAAGCCCATCATGTATGCCCTGAGCAATGTAGCAAGGAGGTAAGTTAATACAATCTGCAGAAAAATCAGTCTTTAGTGAGTGCAGTGAGTTCTGTTGTTTTCATTTTTTGTGATTTTGGTTTCCAGGGTGTACAAGTCTGAAGGAGTCACCCCTGAGATCACTGCTGTCTATGAGTTCATGTCTTCCCTTCTGGGTGAAGACTGTGCAGGAGACAAAGACCTGACCTTCTTGACCTTACGGGTAAGTTAGCAGCTTTGAAAAAACACCACTCATGAAAATGTGTTTTTGTGCTACTTCCATTTCCATTATATACCTGACATGCTGTGCTATCCAATGCAGGTTGTTGGTAACATGGGAGATGCCATGGAAGCTGCTGACTCTGCTATTAAGACCACCCTGCTGAAGTGCATGAGGCAGCCTGCGACCACTTTGTCCGTGCAGCTCGCTGCCATCCAGGCTTTCCGGCGCATGTCCATTACAGATGAGGTAACTTAAATCAGGATGTAAAGGGAAAAATCGCTATTTTTCCGGTTTAAACTCTCCAAGACCACAATGACAAAATGTGACTGTCGAAAGTTATTCATATGTTGTTGTTCTGTCCAGGTCCGCTCCAACCTCCAGAGGGTCAGCCAGTATCCCAAGGGTGCAGTGCAGAAGCGCCTGGCAGCTTACCTGATTCTGATGAGGAATCCCCAGGACAGTGACATTGAGATTGTGAAGAAGCTGCTCAGCCAAGAACAGAACGAGCAGATCAAGGCTTTTGTGTCCTCCCACATCTACAACATAATTACTTCAACGGATTCAGAGACCGTAAAGTGAGAAAAAAATAATAATTTCTCTGTGTGTTTTGCACTAAGAATTGCTGATTTCATTGCACATCTAATTGTTTGATATAACTTTCTAAAACAGGATTGGTGCAAAAATCTTGGAGAACCTGGAGAAAACTGATATTTCAACACACAATGACTATACCACAAAGTCTCGCAACTACAAGCTTGGTGTGGCACATGAGAACATGCAGGCCAGCATTCAGAGCAACATCATTTTTGATCCAAGCAACCAGCTTCCAAGAGAGGTCTTGCTTGAGACTACCCTGAACGCTTTTGGCTACAGTATGGATATTTGGGAGGTATGTTTAGTGTAATGTCTCGTTATGACATTTAGCAGTTTGGACTTAGTCAGTTTGTTAAGTCATACTATCTTCCCCTAAAATAAAGCCTACTCTGATCAAATTTCTTAATTTCTTATTCTGATTTTCAGATTGGCATGGAAGGAAAGGGCTTTGAGCCAACCATCGAAGCTTTATTTGGAGAGAATGGCTTCTTCCCTGACACTGTATCCAAGGCTCTGTACTGGGCCGAGGACAAGATGCCACCAAAGATCAAAGAAATTCTGGAGAAATGGGTTGCACCTCTGAAATCAGAAGGACAAAAGGTGCGACAATATTCATCTTAAACACCAGTCTTCATGTTAGTTGAAATATTTCCACCACAACTAACATGCTGTCTTACTTTTCCAAGGTTCCTGAAGATCTTATGAGAGAAATTGTCCGTAACTTCAACAAGCTGGTGAAAGATCTGCAGAGTCATGAATCCCCAGAGGCCATGGCCTACCTGAGGATCATGGGAGCTGAGCTTGGCTACATCAAGGGCACCGATCTGAAGTTTATGACTGAAAATGCTGCAATGTATGCTGGCATTATCAAGAAGCTCATTCCTACCAAGGTATTTCCCCATACTGCAAATTTATCACAATATACTGAGACAATTTTATCTTGACAGTATGATGGCTAAACTGTTGTTTTTTTCTGTCAGGTCATGGCCGATCTGATGTCAAGCACTGACAATGAGATGTTTGCCCATTACATCTTCATGGACAACAAATTCCTCATGCCAACAGCATCTGGCTTGCCTCTGACATTTGCTCTGTCTGGCACCTTCACTCCTGGTGCAAAAGGAGGTCTTCGCATTGCTTCAGACATGGTACAGCTAAGCTGTTTTATTACCAAAAATCTTGAATATATCAGTTAAACATGTGACAGCTGCTGATATTTACTACAACCAATTGAATTTCTAATTTTATGAACAGAAGGAGTTGGTGTTCAGTCCCTCCATTGGAGTTGAGTTTACAACTCAGATGGGAGTCAACATTCCCGAATTTGTTGTATCTACTGTTGAAATGCACACCAACATATATCATGAGAGCAAGCTGAATGCCAAAGTCACCATGGAACAGAACCAGGTCAAGCTCACCATCCCTGCCCCACAGGGCACCACAAAACTCTTCAGGATCAGGTGACAAATACAAACTTTTTTGAAGTGGAATATTTATTATCTTTTAAGTGATGTGTTCTATAAAATTTCTAAAACATCTAAGTAATTCTGCTGTTCTTTTTAATTGATAGAAATAAAGTGCAGATTGTGGGTGCTGGACAAGTCAAAATGATTAAACAAAGACAAGGTGACAAAGGAGACTGCAGCCCTCTCTTCTCTGGAGTCAGATACTGCATCACAAAACTTTATGCTGATGGTGACAAGACTACTCCTTACTTCCCTCTGAATGGCGAGACCATGTAAGTCGTTGTTTACAAATTAAGCATTTTTCTTATGTATAAGATGCTTTATATAATATAATATCAATTTATGGAAAGACTTATTAGAAATGTCATTTCACTGTAGGTATGCTGTTGATATCAAGCCTACCAAAGAGGTGTCTGAGTACACAGCCACCATTGCTTATAAACTACTCAATGAGGGGAAGGAGGGCCGCCACAAGGTTGACTCTCTGCAGATGATTCTGAAGGCTGAGGGTAAGACATTCAATACTTGGAAAAATAAATTATGCAAGTCTTTTTCTCAAAGCTTTGTGTTGTGTTGCTCAGAATAAAGCTATAGTGTTTTTCCCCCCGATTCTTTAGGTGCTAAGCCCACAGAAGCTACAGCCACCATGAAATACAACAGGAACAGAAATGTATTCACCACTCAGGTTGAAATACCTGACTTTGATGTTGAGGCTGGAGTTAAAATCGGCATGACAGACAGCAACTCAAAGGGGAAATCCCTCACTTTTGAGATCTCAAACAAAAATGTGCCCCAACTGACTCTGATCGGACGTGCCAAGTAAGTCATCCTTTATATATGAGGTTCAAATTTTCTTACTTAAAGCTTGGTACGTCACTTTACAAATGCATTTTTTTTAGATGCAAACTCTAAACACTTGTTTTTCTATATGTTACAGGCTTCAGGCCATGACTGATGGCATGGTCCAGGTTCAGCTTCAAGTTCCCTCTTTCAAAACTGATGCCACCATAAGTGCTGCTTTGACCAAAGCTGATGGACTCACCATGGAGATCAAGAGTGACATCAAGCTCGCAGAGGTTTCATCCATTCAGGCAGTCAGCTTCAAATATGGTACACTTCTGAATGAAAAAAAACAACATTTAAACTAATGCATGTCGTCATGGCGACAGCCTGCAAATATCATCAATCAAGCCTAAATATAAAAATCACAAAATATAAGAATATATGTTTTTTACATCAGGTGAAGACCAGGCTGAAGTTTATCTGATGTCTAACATGAATGCCGGAACTCAGATGTACTACAACGACGCCCTGACTACCAGGCTCGCTCAGCTTGCAGAGGAATTCATGGATCAGAAGGTTGTCAACACTGACATGAAACTACGTCACATCCTGAACAAGGGAGTTGAGGTAAAAAAAATCATAACCAATTTTTACACTTACTTAATATCTTGTTTCCATTCCAATTTTACACTCTGAATAAATGTAAATGTTTTTTCTTCCTTCAGGCCAGCAACAACTGGATGAACAAGATCTCAGCTGAAGTTCCTTATCTCATGAATCTGAGGGAAAATATTGCAATGTTGGAAATGCCTGAAAAACTGTTCATGAATCTGTAAGTACTTTTGATTTAGTTTGTATAAATGATCTGTTTGTCCCCTAAAATAAGTGATTTCACAAGTTTAACGTGTGTTCTTGTTTTTCATCAGTGAAAGCACAGCCATATACCAGTTCAACCAGAATCACTTTGTGATGAGTATCCCTCTGCCTCTTGGAGGAAAATCATCTGAGGAGCTCAGGATACCTGCTTTCATCACCTCCCCACACATTTCAGTGCCTCAGCTGCAAATGGATCTTGCCCCTGTGAAGATACAAATCCCAGCTTTTACCATTCCAGCTGAATATGAGCTCACTATGCCCCTGATTGGAATGGTGGAAATGTCTACCAAGGTCAACAGTAACTTTTATGATTGGGAGGGAATTATTACTGCTGGTAACAACACTGTAAATTCCCCTAACTACATGACCAAGTTCAGCATCATGGCTGAAAGTCCAATCAAACTTCTCTCCTTTTCAGCTGAAGGTAAGTTGAATTTTATACATTTATATTAATATATTTGTTACACAACATCACAAAAAGAGCTCAGAAGTCAGCACTTATTATACATGTTCTCTCTTTATTTTAGGAGCCAGCAAAATCACTGACACCACAGAAGAAACCATTGAGGTCACACTGGAAGGATCTTTGAAACACATGCTCATTAGCACAGGTTTTAGTCTGCTGGAAAGCATCGCTGTCACAGACAAAGTACTTACAACAGGTCGCTACAAAATGCAAGCTAACTCCCCCATGGGTCTGGACACCTCCATGACCATTACCACCCAGCTCACCCTTGACTCCAGCATGCTCTTTGGAGACATTAACGCAGACGGAGGAGTGTCTATTGGACCTCTGAGTGCAACCACCTCCTATCTCAGTACCTTTTCTGCTGAGCCAGCCAAGAAAGAAGCTAAACTGGATAGCACGTTGAATTTTAACTCTGAGTTGCTGAAGCTTGTGCACAAGATTAAGGTGACCTATGAAAATGATGAGTTTCTGTTTGACTCAAACACCAATGTGAATGCTGACCCCATCAAACACACTACCAAAATTGTCATTAATTACAAAGATGTCAAGCTTACCATACAGTCTGATTCTGTGACTAAGGCTGAAGAGAGGATGCTGCGTAACCAGCTGGAGTTCTCTGCCTCTGAAAGCCAGGCCACCTTGAGGATAGAAAACCAAGCTGATGATACACAGAACCGTGCCTACTCTTTGCTTACTGGAGCCTTGAATCCATCTGGACTAGAGATCAACGCTGATGCTTCCTTGAACATCTTCTCAAGCCTTGCCTCCCACAAAGCCACCTTGACCATTAACATGAATGGCCTGACAACCAGCTGCACAACAACTGCCCAGCACAGCCCCATGACATTTGAGAATATCTTCCATGGTGGAGTTGATGCCTCTGGTGCTACGCTGTCCCTTAAAACAAAAGGAGCCATCACAGACAACAATGCTGAGTTCAGCGTTGAGGGAAAGCTAGCAAGCACAGAAGTCTATCTCAACAGCATGTTCAAGGGTAATCTCTTTGACATCAATGGCAGAAACAGGGTGAACCTCAGACTAAATGAAGATGGCTTAGTCCTTTCCAACGACATGGTTGGGTCTTTCAGTGAGATAAGGACCGAAAACAGCCATTCACTGTCTCTTACACTGAGATCTCTCACCCTTCAGTCTAAGACCGACAACTTCCTTGACAAGAGCAACTCCTACATGCATGACATCACAGTCACCATGGACCGATTCACAGCCTCAGTCATTGTGAAAAACGACTTGAAGGTGATGGCAGTCAACTTTGTAAATGATGCTCAGTTCAGGGCAGAGCCATACAACGTGGTGCTGGCTGGAACACTGATGGGAACCTATTCAGAGGAAGAGCTCAAGCACACTTATGAAATCAAGTTTGTTGACATGATTCTGTCTTCAAAGTGCAACACCAATGGAAAGCTCCTTGGGTCCCACATGACACATTCCACTGACATGGAGATTGCTGGTCTCTCTGTGAAGTTCAACAACATAGCTAACTTCAACTCACCATCTCTTCGCCTGGACAGCACAATCAAAACAGTTGCTGCACCGTTCACTCTCAACATTGATGCCATTTTCAACTCAAATGGTGCCGTGTATCTGTTTGGGCAGCAGAGTGGTGAACTTTACAGCAAATTCCTCCTGAAAGCAGAACCCATGCTATTCACAGAGTCATTTGAGTACAGAGCTTCTACCAGCCATGAAATGGAAGGCAGACCCGCTATCAAGACTAACATAGACAACAAGTTCAACAGCATGCTGAGTCTTCAAGAGCAAAGTGTCACACTGAAGATGACATCCACAGTGAACGAGCACACCTTTGATCAAGAAATGAGTGCCTTTAACAATGCAGAAAGAATGGGCATTGAAATGAGAGGAGAACTATCTACTCCCTTCTTCAGTGAGGCCAGTGAAAATTATGCCATCTCCAGTTTTGTTAAATATGACAAAAACAGTGACAGCCACCTCCTCCAAATCCCATTCATTGAACACCTGCCTGAAGTCATTGAAAACATGAAGACCACAGTGATGAAGCTGATGGACCACAGCATTGATATGCTGAAAGATATCAACGACAGATATGAGATCAGTGCCAAGTTTCAGGGCAAAGTTGCAGAACTGAAAGAGGTCGTTGACAATTTTGACTTCAACCTCTTTGTTCAAGACTTGAGGAAATTTATCACCCCTGTGGAGAAATTCATCACCGGCCTGACAGCCAAGTTCCCAACTGACAAAGTCTTGAATCTGCTGAAATACATCAAAGAAACTGTGACAGCTCTGATTACAAAATATAACATCCCCCACAAGTTTAATGCAATTTACACTAAAATTGAAGAGTTTCTCTCGAGCTACCAGGTTGAGAAAATGATTGCGGAATTCATGGATGAGATTGTAAAAATCATGAAGGAGTATGAAGTCAGAGAGAAGATTCAGCACACATTCAATGCCATCAAAACAATTGACATCCAGCCTTTGCTGAGAAAACTGATGGTGCCTATTAAGGAGCTTGTTGATGAGCTGTATTCCTTTGATTTCAAACAGTTGATTGATGACATGAGTGACTACTTCACGAGAATGATCCAGAAGCTCAGATCTTTTGATTATGACACATTCACTGTGGAGCTGAAGGAGAAAGTCGCAGAGATGAGCAAGATCCCCTGTTTTGGCAAACTGTATGGCGAGTTGAAAGTTACCTCACCCCATTACAACCTCAGGACCACCGCTGACCTGGAGAACACAACAACCACATCAGTCACCCCAGAGTTCAAAATTAACCTCAACTCACAGGCTGAGTCTACTTTGAGAGTCCTTGACTTCACTCTGGATGCCAGTGCTCATTTTGAGGTGCCCCAAATGGAACACTTGTCCATTTCTGAGAGCATTAAAGTTGATCAGTCATCCCTTAAACTTGACCACAAGGGAAAAATTACTCTCAGTGGCCTGTTAGCCCAAGGCACTGCTGAAACTACTGGAAAAGCCATAACTGAACTCTATGTTGCAGAGTTTGTGAATAATGCTAACTTTGCCATAGAAAAAGGACTTTCTGCCACAACAGAGACAAACTACAAGCATGACCTTAACATGCCACCCATGAACATCTTCAGCAAGGCAATGATAAATCAAAAGAGTGTCTTTGGACTGGAGGAAGGCAACATCCATCTGACCATTAACAATCTGGCTAATGGAAAATATGACATTCAGGACTTCTCTGATGAGGCAACTCACAAGAGTGACATGGAAGTGGTCATGGACCTCCACACAGCCAAAATCACCTTCAATGGAGAGACAGGCAGCAAACACTTCAAGATGAACCAAAATGTTGTGGCTGACATATGCATTTTCCGTCATGTCATTATTGAAGCCAAGGCTGAGACAGAAGCTCCTTTTATTAAGAACAGCATTGCAGAGGTCAAGTTTCAGGCAAAGGTTGAAGACATGAAGATTGATTTCACTGCCACTCACGGCACAGAGCTGACTGGAAAAGTTGAAGGAATTCTGTCAAACTCTGCCCTTGCTTTGATCTCACCCACAGAGCTCATGTTTGATACCAAGAACAAGGGAAATACCAAGTTTTTCCTGCCCTTCAAGCTGTCTGGAAAAGTGGATCTTCAGAATGACATCGCCTTCACTTTGAACACTGAGGTGCAACAAGCAAGCTGGACAGGTCTGGCTAGACTCAACCAGTACAAATATTCCCATTACTTCTCCATGGACAATGGCCAAAGAGAAATAAACATAATTTCCCAAATCAGTGGGGAAGCAGATCTTGATGTGCTGAGGGAACCCGTCACTATTCCTGAAATAAATGTGCCATTTGTTGGCATGAAAACACCAAAAGTGGAGGACTTCTCCCTGTGGGAAGACACTGGCCTGGGCTCCCTACTGATCACAACTCAGCAGACATTTGACATCAACTCCAAGCTGAAGTATATCAAGAACCCTGACATGATCACCATTGAGATTGAGATGGAGCCAGTAATCAATGCTATTAATGCCAACATCAAGGCCCTGCACAAGAAAGCACTCATCAGCAAGGACAAGGCTGCCACCATCCTGTCTTCATCTTTTGATAAAGCAAAGGCTGAATATGAAAAATACAGCATTGAGCTGCCCAAAGTCATTCAAGTCCCTGCTTATAAAGTACCAGTGATGGATGTTGAGATGTCCTCATTCACAATTCCGATGCCCGACCTCACTCTTATCACAATCCCCACCCTGCACATACCATCTGCCCTAAGCAAGATGACCATCCCAAAAATCACTCTGCCCAACATTCAGAACATCAAGATCCCCGTGATGGGTGATCTGACCCATGAATTCCTACTCAAAACATCAATGATCACACTCAAAAGTGATGCCAGCATCCTCAACCAGGATGGCCTCAAGGTCAAACTCGATGCCTCCTCATCCTCTGAGTTTGAGCTGCTGACAGGAATGATTGAGGGCAACACAAACATAAATGCAGAGGGTGACTTCAAAATGGCCTCCATCATATCTGTAAAACATTCTCTACTGGAAGGAAAGCATGAGAGCACCATCATCTTGGGTTTTGAAAATGTGGAAACCTCTGTCACAAACGCAGCAAAGCTCAATCTTCCTCACGCACCAATGGAAATCTACCAGGAAATGACTGGAAATCGAGTGGACGGCCTTGTTGTATCCATGTCCTCACCATCCGCAGGACACATTGCTGTTCAGATGCAGACAAAGCACCCCGCACAAGTGAAAGCAAGAGTTTATGGTCGCTACCCGGTAAGAGAATATCTGAATACTGATTTGCTTTCAGATCCAAGAAAATGTTTACATTTTATAATGTGTCTTTTTTTTCATGTTTATCTTTTTTGATAGACTGAGCCGACAACGGACATCGATATCTTTGGTGTTAAGGTGGCTGTGATGGACCTGGAAAGGCTGAACCTCCAGACAACCTGGAATATGGAAATGCCATATGAGATGATGCTGGAACTGAAGAAGCACGTCCCCACGATCATGGATATGGTGTCTGATTCTGCTATTAGGATGAACAACAAAATCAACAGGCTTGTTAGAATTCTCAAGGGTTCATTTGAAAGGGCAAAAAGACAGGGCAAGGCCATGTTCAGAAGGGCTGTTGAGAACTTAGCTTCTATAAATTCTTCTGATGTTCTGACCAATGTTGTGGAAATGAACATTTCCATTCTCAAAGAATACCAAAAGAAATCTCAACTTGTTCTTGATGCAATTGTTAATTTCCTGAGAGAGACCAAGTTCCAGACTCCTTTCTATCAACAGAGGCTCTCTGGACTTGAGATCTTCCAAAAATGCAGTTCTTTCGTGGTAGATGTAGTTGAGGAGGCTGCTGAAAAGATTGAAGGGTATTTTTCACCTGTGTTTGCAGCAGTTCTCGATCAGTTCAATGCCATTGAATTCACTGTCCCAGGCTCTGGGCACATTGTTAGCGGGAGAGAAATTCTCGACAATTTGTTTGTTGCTGTGAGAAAGATCCAGGACAGTGTTGTGGCTACAGTGAGGAAACTTAGAGACATCCAGCTGGAGGATATCATAAACAATGTATCAGCATTCATCCAGTTGTTCACTGAGAATAGTGTGAAGGTGCTCCAGACTCTCAAATTTGAGACCCCAGACACCCTCTTACCCATTCTGAATGATGTGTACAATGATGCCATGAACAGCCGTGTAGTGGCCCAACTAGCTGAGCAGGTTAGAGAAATCCATGACATCATTGTGGAGTATCTTAAATCTGTGAGTGATAAAATCTACAGCATTGTGGGTGACATGTCGACTGAACAGCTTAGAGCTGACATCCAGTCCTGGATTGACTCATCTGTAAAACGCATTAACGCTTTCCACAACAATGTCATCAGGAGCCTGAAAGAAATAAGTCAAAATGTTCAACCATATGTGAGAGTAAGTGAAAGACAGATAGAGGTTGACATCCCCTTCCCAGCTGTTGCTAGATTCAACTAAGTGACCATGACTACCAAAAAGATAAGATGGTGTTTGTAACAATTTCTTTTTTAACAATAAGAAAATAAAAGTGAATGTATTCTCATTACAAAACTAAATAATATCACGCTAAAGTCTGTCATCATGCCTGTCTCTGTCATCCAAATAATTTGTTTATTACACAGTAGAAAATTGTTATAATCCTACTGTGTTTCCTTTGTCTCTTGTGCTATTTAAAAAAACAAAATGGGTATCAATAAATACAGTTTGTACTGCATTTATCTCTGAGTCTTCCTTACATGTAATTCAAATACCTTTTTCTCTCAGTCTTTTGAAAATTGAGAGAGCAAATTTGCACATACATCTCCAAATGTGTCTCTTTGCAAACACACAGAACAGAGTCCACCAGTGTAACTCTGCCATATGCCCATTTGTCATTGGTCTCCTCAGGTCTAAAATTAGATGAGGTAAAAATAGTGTCTGGGACATTCATGCCTTTGTCTTGACTCAAAAAAACTAATAAATGATAAATAATGATAATACTGTCACTTTTAAAGAGGAAACAGTTTTTAACTTTTCTTTAAAAACAGAAAAAAATGTAGCTCTGACACAAAAAAATTGTAAATACTACATTAGTACTTTGATCAAGCCAACATGCTTTATTTTTGCTTGTGAAGGTTAAAGTAAAGTTTTGGACTAAAGTATGCGGCTATAAGCTGCAACTTTACAATGAATACCATTCATAATCACATATTTGTTTCTTAACTGCATGCTGACCATGATTTGAGTGTGTGTGTGTGGAATAACAAGCAAAAGAATGGAAGGCATACAAGCATTGATTCTTTTTTATTGGCGTTTCCAGAACAGCCCCACTTTTTCCCCTTCTCCAAACTGTTTTGTCTCCCACAAAATTTCCATTGTTTCAAATGAAACACTCTTATATAGAAAGTCTTTTGCAAACAGAACAGTTTGGCTAATTCAGTGTCCTTCTTCACTGAGTTTTAGTTAAATAAAATAGGGGGAAACTTCACCATGTGATCCATGTAACAACACTGCAAATCAGAAGCACAAGAGGGGGGTCAGTGTGGGAAAATTAACCACTACAGCACAATGCATTCCTGTCCTGTGAGTCAGCAAAAAACCCAGCAACTGGAGGCAGAATGAATGTGACTTTTACACCATTGTAAGTCTGGGTGGATTTATAAAGCATGCACTGTTTTAAACTGAGAGTATCTTCACTGTGTTTTATTCCTCAACAACAGAAAAAAAATACATGTTTGAAATTAATGTTTGGTGTCTCAAGAGACCATTTCAAGTCGAATAGTTAATCGACCCGGATCACTAGTGTAGCTACAGTGTCTGTAATTGATGTTCATAGCTGTCATTTCAACAAGCACTCCCACCAACATGCAATAGGACAGTTATGCAACATGCCTAGCCACAGATGAGCTGAATTTATTTCACAACCATGAATGGCTAAGTCAGATTCATTCATTTCTGTCCACTTAAAGTTTTTGATCATAGAAATACATTCACCGTCATATGGAAGACACCAGGATTTTTTTAATGTAGATTTCTCCGCTAATCAAGTCAGTTTAAAATATTTTTACAGAAAAAATACGTTTTTCTTCACATTTAGTCTTGAAACCCCTTATGTTCAAGTGAGTGTATCCTCTACAAGACAGTCTTTTCAATATTCAACCATGACAGACAAAATACAGAGGGTTCAATTGCCATCAGATGACTTAAATCCCAAATCAGCATGTGCCGTTGGCTCAAAAAAGGCAATTTAAGTGATATATGGATTGCTGAGAAAAGCCATCACACTTCTGCCAACATAACCATATCGTTACCAAAACATGTCAAGTAGGTGTTCATTGTCACAGATTAAATATGTCATTCTCTGAAACAGCTGCCCTCATCTGCTGTATGTGCTGAAAATGAGTTGTAAAATAATAGTGCAAGCACAACTAAAAACGCCCTCTCAGAAAACAGGAAAAGGGTTCTCTGGCAACACATATTACAATATGTTTAGCCCTTTTCAAGACGGTGAAACATGCGAGGGGTGAAATCTGTCCTGTCCCATAGCAACTAACGAAACAGTAAACAAACTTTAAGGAAAACATGTCGGATTTTCTGTAAACCTAAGATGTGCCTTGTGTATCCCAAACTGGTGTAAAACTTCAGCTGAAACTTGACAGAAAATAAAATACACATTGTTTTTTTGTGAAATACTGTAGTGAACAGACACTGTGCGATTTCACAAACTTAATTCTAGTCATGTTTTAACACAAATTGGACATAAATTACAGTGCAATGTTTCCGCTTATTATTACAAAGCTTAAAGGCTGTGACTAATCCAAACAAGACCATAGTGAGTCTCAGCCAGCAAGCAGGCCTTTGGCAAGGCTGTGTACGCAAGAGGGGTGGGTGGTGTACAATTTCCCATCCCCAAAAAATAATTTGTGGTCATACTGGGATCATGTGACCCACAAAGAACACTGTAACCATAGCATTTCACACACAAACATCGAGATCAGATGATTTTTTCAGTGTGCTCAGAATAACCAGCGAGCAGTCATTGGTTTTGGTTAAATCAAGGGCGTCTGTTTACGAGGGAGTGTCCAAACCACGGTCACAACCCACACATGTCCAGACACAGGCCCCGGTGGAAAGAAAGCTTTTGTCTGTGCGTCAAAGCCTTCCAGACAGGGTTGAATCACATCAAAACACAGCATTTGAAACAGCCTTCTGGGGGTGTTTTCCGTTTTTGAAGGGCTGCGCGTGTTGCCGTTTCGAACACTTCCCAGATCCCCTCCTTGGTCTTTGCAGAGCACTCCAAATAGTCATATGCGCCAATGCGCGCGGCCATGGCTCGGCCGTCCTCTGTCTTCACAGGCTCCAGCTTCAGCCGAGACAGCTCGTTCTTGACGTTCTCGTCGTTCCGCAGATCTTTCTTGTTGGCCACTAATATGATAGGCACGTTAGGACAAAAGTGTTTGACCTCCGGGACCCACTTTTCGGGGATGTTCTCCAACGAGTCCGGGCTGTCCACGGAGAAACACATGAGGATGACATCAGTGTCCGGGTAGGAGAGAGGGCGCAGCCGGTCGTAGTCCTCCTGGCCAGCTGTGTCCCACAGAGCCAGCTGGACCTGCTTGTTGTCCACCTCAATGTCCGCCACATACGTCTCGAACACGGTGGGGACGTACACTTCAGGAAACTCGTCTTTGCTGAAGACGATCAGTAGACACGTTTTCCCACATGCGCCGTCACCGACCACCACAAGTTTCTTTCGTATGTCAGCCATCGGTGCCATTTCCTGTCTCCTCTTCAGACGTCGCGTCCAGAACGCAGATGTGGCGCCCCTGTCGTCCAGCCGCACCTCTCCACTCGCGATCTCTTTGTGAAACGAATCTGGCTTCGCCCTGCCGGCCCAGTAGCAAATTTTTACCGTCAAAACTCCAGAATCCTTTACCAATCTTCAGTGTTCTCTTTATAAAGCATAGGGTGGTTTCCTAAATATAGCAATCCAATCGGAAATAGGGAGGTGAGATCACAGTCTGTAGAGGAAGAAGTGATTGGATCTCATCGGTTTTTCCCCGAGAAGAGGAGGGTCATAAACCACGAGGACCCACCCGACTCCGGACCAGCCAAGATTAACTGGATCCCACAGAATAATGACATATCACGAAGTTTTTGTTCCATTCGGTTTCAGACTGTATCCAATATGATTTCCTCTTCTCGTTTATAAAGCAAAACGTCAGTTAATCTAGTCACCTGTCTTCCTGGCTTGTCCCCCACATAACTAGCCAGTGTTCTATAAACATTGATCAAAGCTGACACATATGTATGGATCATCCAGCTTTTCTCTGGAACGGGCCGGTGGGATACATATAGTTAATTATAAATAAAAGCGGAAATGCGAGTTGTTAAACACGTTCTAAATCTCTTTAACGTTTTTATTCGGTGTGAAACAGACACTATTTATTTTATTGTTAAACGGTACACGCATGTCTACGTAGTTCACGCTATTTACAGGGAGGGGGCACTAGCGTAGGAAAACTCTTAGCTGTGACTATCAAGCCTTGCTAAATCACCGCTCTGTCCAAGGAAACAAAACAAAATAGAATAGGGTTGACGGCGTGCAACAAGCACAGACCCTCTCTCGACACGACAAGGCGTGAGTATTTCTTATTATTTGTTCTCAAAAAAACACGAGTCTTGTAAAGTGAATGCTTGGAAGGCGGTTGCCGCGGTGTGAGTATTTCCCCTTTTGTTTAGCGGTTAAGGCCCCTCTGTTTGGAACTTGAGGGGGCCATGTTGTTTAGCCGCTGAGTGTTTGGCTGCTGTTTTAGCTCGAACAACAGCACGTAGCTCTCAGCGCTAGCTGCCATGGTTTCAGCGTTTTTGTTTTCTTTCAAATCTTCAAGCTAAGTATGTTGTACTCGTGGGGAAAAATATGCTTGTTTCTGTCTATTGTGTGAGCTTAAGCAAAAGCCCTGTTTCAAAGTTTACTTTGATCTTTAACAGAAAATGATAAACACAACAGGCCGCTGTCGTTAGTATTAGCTGATTAGCACTGGATGTTGCTAAAGTTCACTCCCATGAGAAACATTTAACTACAGTTAATTGTGTCTTGCTCTTGCTCATGTACGTATTTATGGCGTCTAAAAGCAAGGATAGACGCTAAATTTACCTGCCACCATCGCCTCTTAGACATATTGTTGAGTAGATATCTACCAGCCAACGTCTGCTTTAGCCTCCGTATTAGCAGTCGAACAGCTAACCAGCTTGCTAAAGGTTTGCACTTTTGATTTTCAACAATCACCAGAAGTTGATGTTGGATTTTTTTTTTTGTACTTTTATTTCTACAAATTTGTTTGACGGTTAATCCCAGCAATGTTTGCTGCCTACATCTATCGGGGTCTTTTACTATAATTTTCGCAAAAGCAATGTTAACGAAACGTTAGCTATGTTATAACCTATTAGCTTATGGGCAACGTTAAACAGAAGTATTGGTTATGTATTCCATTATTATCTTAAAGGTGGCTTGCTTTGATTATCTTTAAACCAGTACATTTAGACAATAATGGGTATTATTACAATATCCTACTGTAAAAAATGAGACTTTTAATTTAATTAGATTGAAACAGACATGGGTTTTGAGTTAGCATTAGCTCTGATCTGGCGAAGACAATTAAACTGTAGAGTTCCCATGGTTGAATCTTCTGACGAGGCCCACTTCAACAGCTGAACTTCCAAGGCTCATCTGAAGAATTGTTTGCTGTTTTTTTGTTCCCGTATTTTTCTCGAGCAATGACGGTCACATGTTGTTAATTACAGCCTCTATAAAGAGAAAAGGCTAGTTCACAGAAACCGCTCAGTTAGTGGTAATTTGTTTACTGACTTCTTAATCAAAATAAAAGTCTCTAAAATTAAATCGGATAGATGTGGCATATATCAAGAATATCATCATATAGATAACTTTGCTGGGTGATTGTGTAAAGGTCAGCATAATTCCAAAACAGGTTAGGTCAATTGAAAGGATAACTCCATCTTGAAATCAGAAGTTGATTTTCATTGAAAGGATTCACAGAATCATTTTCTAAACAAATTATCAGTTGTTCTATTTTAAAAAAAATACTAATAGGCATTTAGGTTTGTTAAAAACATAAATGTATCAGGTGGACATTTACTGTATTAGGAAAACACAGCAGGATATTGGTAAATGTCGCCTTGATGTATGGCTTGTCAAATATAAACAAATAATGGAGGACATGCTGCTTATCTTTAATGCATTGATCCACTTCTGTTACATGTATGGATTTTTGTGATCACAGCCCCACTGACAAACAATTTTACATATGTTTCATCATTATAGATTTTTTAAAAATTGTTTTAACACAAACTAATTTTAAAATGAAAACGGTGATGTTTTCTTGTTTTTCCATTTGTATAGGCTTTCCCGTGGAATGAGCGTTCCATGCAGCATCCTAGGTATGAATGACGTGGCCTGGCAGGAGACGAGAGGTGGGATGCTGCATGCAAATGGTGCTCCTGAGGCTGGGGTTGTGCGCGTTCATGCTGGAGGGCCCCTAGCCACAGTAGTAGGAGCTGGGCAGGCTCCAGGAGCACCACATTTACAGGGCATGGACAGAAGTTCTAACCCTACCCCAGGTACACCGCAGCCTCCACTCAGTGGGAGATCTCAGGATGACGCCACAGTTGGATATTTCTTTCAGAGACAGCCTGGGGAGCAACTTGTAGGTTGCACACCCAGCAAGCATCGCTGGCCTACTGGAGATGCTAACCATGTTGATCAGGTACCGAACATTTATAAATAAAACAACTTTTGCAGTGATGTCAATCTTTATGTTGATACAAACAGCCATTAGCATGTTTCATCACAGAAGACCCCAAATTTGTCATTATTTGTACCTGTTTTTGGACAGCTACTTTCTGTTGAATAAGTAACTATTGTTAAATGATGGAATTGTCCAACACATCTGTTTCCGACTCCAAAAAACACTTAATAAATAACTTTAGGCATTTATACTGTACGTGTTAATTCGTTCAATCCTTCAATGATAGCAACTTGGGCTTTCTCTGTCGTTCCATATTTGGTACACTGCTTGAAGGGCACCCTTCTCAGTCACAGAAGGCAAACGAATAAAGGAACCATTTTGATTTAAATGGTTTTAAATGATTTTATTAGCTCTTGCATTTTAAAGTCTGAAAACAGTTTTTAAAGTTTGGATTTCTTTTCATTAATGGACTTTCTGGATTTAAGGTTCTTACAAATGCCTGATGCAATAATATATGCTGAACCATCATTAATGTCTAATTGCTTTAATTACTTTTAAGTTATTTCCCATAAAGCCTTTCTCAATTCGGTATTCTTCTAGGTCCGAGCTGTGGATGAAATGAATTATGACTTTCAGGCTCTTGCATTGGAGTCACGGGGGATGGGAGAGGTAATGTGTTTTTGATAATCTTGTTGGTTCTCATCTCTACTGGTTCTGCATCAAGTTAGATTGAATATATGCAAGCCTTTGGCATGTTTTGATTCTATAACTGCAGTTTGGTGTTTTCCTGGATAGAACAGCAACATGTGTACAGATGCACACAAACAATTTCAGACCTGATTTTAATCTTTTGTGTATGAACACATACCAGCATGTGCTTGCTAGATTAGATATTTCATATTCTAACTAAAATGTTATTGGTGGCACATAAGATTTTCTGCATTTAGCCTTTATACATATAACATGTATAGAGGCTCTTATTATAGTAACACAATTTTAAGATGTACCTATTAAAGAATCCATGTTTTGTTTTATGTCTCGTTTGCACTTTTAGCTTCTTCCTGCAAAAAAGCTCTGGGATTCTGATGAGTTGGCCAAAGATGGAAGAAAAGGGATGCTGCTTGGAGAGGAGTGGAGGGACAATGCATGGGGATCATCTCGTGAGTAAAAATCATTTTTTACTTTTTATACTTATTCTTTTTACTTTTCCTTGAATGTGCAGTAGTCTTGGTTTTGTGGTGACTCAGAGGAAGATCAGGAAACATTTAATGACCAGCTGCTCATAAGCCTGGGTTTCACAGAGTTTACCTCATCTGTCATGGTGTGTGACGTGCAATTTTTCATTTAGACCATTCAGTGTCTCAGCCAATTATGGTCCAACGGCGGCCAGGCCAAGGTTTCCATGGGAACGGGGATGCCAATTCTGTGCTATCACCTCGCTCTGAAGGTGGAGGCCTGGGGGTGAGCATGGTGGAATATGTCCTGAGCTCCTCTCCAGGTGATAAGATGGACACTCGCTACAGGAATGGTGGTTATGTAAGTCAGCACTCTTTTGTTATTAAGTACAGAAGTGGGAGGGGGCTTTATCATTCCAACTTCCAACGTTTTTTGTTTGTTTGTTTTGTTTTTTTTCTGATACAGGGTGGAAGCGATGCTGACCAAGATGGTAGAGATAAGGGTGATGCCCAGGAGAAGGTGTCCCCTTTTGAAGAAAATAAGAGCCCAGAGAAGGTGGGAGAGGACGGTGATCCCACTAAGACCAATGGAAGAGGCTTACTAAACGGCATGGATAGAGACTGCAAAGACTTCAAGTAGGTTAAAATGATGGCAATTATTTTCTTTTTAGGGCTGTCAGAGGTGATGCTGTTTGTCTGAGAAAGTGGTAAAATATAGAAATGTTTGTTTCTACAGAATCTTACTCCACACTTTGTTACATTGCCCCAGTTTGCAATGACCATACAAATATTTTTCAGTTTCTGAAACACAGAATTCAGGGTGAAAATTTTCAATAAGCAGTTTTTGAAGTCGAGATTATATCGACACTTAAAGGCGAATTGTCAGTTATCCAGTTCTCTATATCATTATGTATTTGCTGTGTTCCTTAACAAGTTGTTCAGTCAGATGCTCATGTCGCAGAAGGTCAGCTTCTCTGAGGCAAGAGATTAGCCAGTAATTATGTTTGCATCTAAATGCTCTCCATCAAAGTAACATTTTTATAGATAGATTTAGTGTGATGTAAGTACCAACAAACTTATGCAAATACAACTTATTTTAATCCACTGATGACACTACTTGTATCGTATTTAAAGCGGTGAGCCTCAACTCATTTTTCTTTTTGTGAGCTTGTGAGACAAGTTTCAGAAGCAAGTCAACAATGTGGAAATATTTTAAATGGAAAGGTTATAATGTTTATCGGTGTTCTAGGCTGGTTTTGGCAAAGGTTTGTTGACATTCTGATGCATACTAGTGCTGAGCTACTTTGATATTTCACAGCCCAACTCCTGGAAGCCGTCAAGCGTCTCCCACTGAGGCCGTGGAGCGGATGGGTCCCAGTCAGACCGGTTTGGAGATGATGGCACAGCACCATCCCCACATTCTCCAGCAACAAAATCCTGCCCAAAACAAGATGCCTGCTGATGATTTCCAGAATCAAGAAGCCCAGAACATGGGTGGTATGGAGCAGCAAGCTGGTGTGGAGTCACTTCAGTTTGATTATGGAAACCAGATCCAGGTGGACTCCTCAGGAACTCCTGTTGGATTGTTTGACTACAGCTCTCAACAGCAGGTCTGTTACAGCACAGAACACTTCATGATAAGATGTGATAATGAGTGTGTGACTGAGATTGTGATCCTTTGTTTTGTTTTTTCACAGTTGTTCCAAAGATCTAATCCCCTGACTGTTCAGCAGCTCACAGCAGCTCAGCAACAACAATATGCCTTGGCTGCAGCTCAGCAGCAGCATCTCGGTAAGACTGGCTGCTCATCCCAGTGTGTGTTTAGTATTTCATATGGTGTAATGCAGTTTAACAATATTAGTGTAAAGGGCTGTTAAGAGTTTCTGTTATAGATTTTCAAATGGGCAAATGAGGCGTACTACGGAAAAATTAATTGTATCACTGTTCCTTATTACCTAGCGGGCCTCACTCCTGCTTTTGTGCCAAACCCTTACATCATTAATGCTGCCCCCCCTGGAACTGATCCCTACACTGCTGCTGGGCTGGCAGCAGCAGCCACGCTTGGAGGTGATCATACAGCATATCCTCATCCCTTTCAATTATCTATTTGCTTATGTTTGGATTTTCAATGTAAGCTTTTGTGGAACTCCAGCATTTACATGTCTGATTCTTTTGTACCAGCATCCTAAGATACATCCTATTCTGCCCTTTTCAAGCATGTGTAACTTTGTCACTTTGTTCTTAGGTCCCACAGTTGTTCCTCCACAGTACTACGGTGTTCCCTGGGGTGTGTACCCAGCCAATCTTTTTCAGCAACAGGCTGCATCTACTGCCAACCACTCGGCTAATCAACAAGCATCCAATCAGGGACCAGGGCCAGGCCAACCACAGGTCGGTGTTATTCATGTATTTTGTCATGGATGTGTCTTGTAAATATTGTATGACAAAACTACTAGAATGTGCTCTGGCCTAATAGTCTATTTTATACTTGCTAAACGTCAGCTTTTGTCCCATACTCCTAAACATTCAGGGGATTACAATGAGTTGTTGTGAAGAAATTTGTTTTACAAGTGTGACAGCATCCCTTCATTTATAAATCAAGCGTCCCTGTCTATCTTCAATAAACTCTTAAAGACCCACCACTTCAAAGAGCATCTCCTATCCTAACTCTTACCCATATCTCTATATCCCCTCTTCCCTCTTTGCCATCATGACTGACTGACTAGGGATTTTCCTCTAGAGAGTTTGTCAGATTGATGATAACTGTAACATTGTGTCCACTTTGTAAGTCACTTTGGATAAAAGCATCTGCTAAATGCACTAAGATAAATCTATTTATATTTTTAAAAGTATATTATTGGACTTTTTCTTAAGGTGATGCGCACAGGAAACAGTCAGCGACCTCTTACACCTGGGCAAAGCCAGCAGGGTCAGCAGGAATCTTTAGCAGCTGCAGCAAACCCTGCCCTGGCTTACGCAGGAATGCCTGGTGAGTAGATGACTTCATGTAACCACAATGTGACTGTTCAACGCAAAACATTTAACGACTGAATACATGGAACATTTTAAACTACCATTTTATATGCAGAAAATGTATTTGTAATGTATATCCCTTTTTGTTCTCACATCAGGTTATCAGGTATTAGCCCCTGCTGCCTATTATGATCAGACTGGAGCATTGGTGATGGGCCCTGGTGCCCGAACAGGCCTGGGTGGGCCTGTCCGTCTAGTCCAGACCCCTCTTCTTATCAACCCTGCTGCAGCACAGGCTGGTAAGAACCAACCCAGTTGTATTGCTTACAAAATAATAAAGGCTGAGCTTAGTCGGTATTAAAGGAAATGCCAGTCATTGATTTTAACCTCTCCATCAGCAGCAGCAGTGTCTGCATCTGGCTCCGGCAACAACATGTCTGGCCCGCCAGCCAATGGACTGTACCGCTCCATGCCTCAGCCTCAACCTCAGCCACAGCAGCAGCAGGCTCCCCCACCCAGCAGTGGCCTGCCGTCAAGCTCATTCTATGGCTCTGGATCTGTACCCAACACCTCTCAGAGCAGCTCTCTTTTTTCGCACAACTCTGCTGGACTACCACCACCGAGTTCCTCCCTGGGCTTCGGCAGCACAGGCAGCTCTCTGGGAGGAGGCCTGAGCTCTGCTCTAGGAGGCTTTGGCTCTTCAGGTCAGCTGCTGAACAAAACGCTACCCAAAGACAGCGTGTTTCAGTTTCCAGATCATATGTTGCATGTTATTCCTGCTTAATAGTATCTGACTAAGAAGACATCATGTCTCTGACTTTAATTTTGAATCAGCTGGATATTTGTTAGTGGTATTGTTTTTAATGTGAGCATGAACCGTCTTCTCTCAAACTAACTCCTCGTTATTCGTCCTTGCAGTATCTAGCTCAACAAGTAGCAGTGTATCTCGCAGGGACTCTTTGTTGGCAAGTTCTGACCTATACAAACGAGGTGGCAGCAGTTTAACCCCCATTGGACAGCCGTTTTACAACAGCCTGGGTTACTCATCTTCACCCAGTCCCATTGGCCTGACACCAGGTCACTCACCACTGACTCCCCCGCCGTCTCTGCCGTCGTCTCATGGATCGTCCTCCAGCCTTCACATAGGTAAGCTTCAGAAACGATCCCTGCATTCAGTTCACTTTAGTTGCTTTGTCGAATGACAGCAGAAAACAATGTACAACTCCTCTGGAGCTTTTTTCATTTTATTTTGGCCAACGGAATTTAAACGGAGGTTAACACGTTGGGGGTGTCGCATTGTTTGAAAAAGTAAATAATGCACCAAGAGGGGGAAAGGCAAACAAATCAAAGCAGGATTTCAGTGCTCTGCACAGACCTCGTTCATCAAATAAAAATTAAAAAATCTCATTGAATGTTATTTTCTGATTCACAACATTGTCCTAGCTTAATGGTCTTGGTATCATCAAAGGTGGCCTGACAAATGGCAGCGGGCGTTACATTTCTGCCGCTCCCGGAGCCGAGGCCAAATACCGCAGCGCCGGCAGCACATCCAGTCTGTTCAACTCCAGCAGTCAGCTGTTCCCTCCGTCTCGGCCGCGCTACAGCCGCTCTGATGTCATGCCTTCTGGGCGCAGCCGTCTACTGGAAGACTTCAGGAACAACCGTTTCCCAAATCTACAACTCCGCGACCTGCCGGGACACATGGTGGAGTTTTCTCAAGATCAGCATGGATCCAGGTATTTGCAACCTGCATTCTTGCTTTAAATACAAAGGTGGATGTTTGTTTTTTCCCTTCATCTCTTTTGTTGCGTTGCTTTGTGATTGCAGATTTATCCAGCAGAAACTGGAGCGGGCCACTCCTGCTGAGAGGCAGATGGTGTTTGGAGAGATTCTGCAAGCTGCATATCAACTGATGACTGACGTGTTTGGGAATTATGTCATCCAGAAGTTCTTTGAGGTTTGAGGAATTCAATTTAATGTATCATGCTTCACCATATTATCTACTTTAGGCACTTATTTTTGCTTCTCTAAAGTCGTTTAAAAGCCATTTGTCTTGTTGTGCAGTTTGGAAGCGCAGACCAGAAGCTTGCTCTTGCAACTCGTATTCGCGGACATGTTCTCCCTCTGGCTTTGCAAATGTATGGTTGCAGGGTCATTCAAAAAGCCTTGGAGTCCATTTCCTCAGATCAGCAGGTAATTGTAAGTGAGCTTTCACTTCTCTTTTTTTAGCAGTTTTTTTTTCCTTTATATTTCTTCAGTTGTTGTGAAACTTGGTTCTATAAAACATGGTGACATCTGTTTATCTGCAGGGCGACATTGTACGGGAGCTGGATGGCCATGTCTTGAAGTGTGTGAAGGACCAGAATGGAAACCATGTGGTGCAGAAGTGCATCGAATGTGTTCAGCCCCAGGCTCTGCAGTTCATTATTGATGCTTTCCAAGGACAGGTGAGAAAATGATTAGTGTACGTGTTGTGTTGGACCGCCCTCACTAAGCAGTGCAGTTGGTCCAGTTTATACCCAAAAAAACACATGTTCTGACATTTATTGCCTTTTTATGGAAAGATTTCAAAATGTGAGGAATGAATGGCTTAGTCAGCCATGTTGAAACCCAGAGTTGGAGACATCGTCATGTAAGGCATTTAATGTTTTGATTAGTCAGCAACTTTGCTCTTCATTGTTGTCTTGTTGCTTGCGTCGCACACAAATGACGTCACGACCGGTCGGCACATCTTTCTGTTAGGACCTCACCTGCAGTGGAAACCCACTTGTCGCCTCATCTTGTGGATCGTTTCTTGCCCTCAATCCCTCTGCAGGTGTTTGTGCTATCTACCCATCCCTACGGCTGCAGAGTAATCCAGAGGATTTTGGAGCACTGCACTCAGGAGCAGACTCTGCCTATCCTGGAAGAGCTGCATCAGCACTCTGAACAGCTGGGCCAGGTGAGCACATCTGTCTGTCCCAGTTCAAAGCCCACGCATTCCTGCAGATGTAACTTTTTTTGTATGCAAAGCGCGGGTGATCGCTGTACAGAGTGTCTTGTGTATTTGCATGTTCCCCATTCATGTTTGAGCGTTTTCATATTTTTAGCCTCTCATTGTTCCTGTGTATCTGTGGTCTGCTAAGTGTAAAGTGTAAGGATGAATGTAATTGTGCTGTTAGCTGTCATTACATCTGACATGTGATTATTTAAACATCCACCCTGCCCCCTCACTTATTCCATCTAGAAATATCAAGGCGTATCATTGGAGATGACACCCAAAACATATTATACAGTGTCCCGTGATGCACTGTTCAAGGTCAGAGCAATTTGCCTCTCTCTCGCGGATGTCCCCGTCTTCCCTTCCTGTTTCTCCCCCTCATTTCTTCTTTTTCAAAGAGTCTAACAACATTTAGTTGTCCAATTCCCACCCTCTACAAACATCTCCTAACCTCCCGAGCCGCCTTTTGTTTCCCTGTCTTCTTCCCCACTCTTGCTTTATGCCACACGGGATTCACAAGGCACACGCTTGTCTTCTGTCTGATCGCTCTTTTGCCTGCAGTATTTCCTGATCAATCTGTTTTTTCCTTTTCAACTGGATTTCACCTGAATTGTTTTGGTTTTCTGAGAGTCTCTCTGACAAAGTGGTCACAAGTGGGTTTAAGTCGTTTGTAGACGCACCTTAGAGCCCAAAAAGTGGCACGATGCAGGATTGGTTAAAACAGATTGGCAGTAAATAAATTGAAAGGCAAATTCTTTGAAAGAAAAGGTGGAGATCATATTACCTACCCAACAAATTACCACTAAACAAAGATTGACTTGAACAGTGTTATTTGTTGCTTGGTCAGGTGAGTTTTTGTCTCCATCTTGTCTCACAAAAGTCACACCCATAACTGTCTATCACCCATTTCTGAAGGGGCAAAGATGCTATTGGTTTTTTTGTCTGGTCAGCATCACTCCAAACCAGCAGCATCTATTTTGTCTGACCTTCTGCAGTGATGACGTGAGGGTATTTTCCAATGCTACAAATGGGGTGTCACTCATTCGTCCGCCTGTCCTTGTAGATATGCATGATATCTCACACCAGTTGAGAACAGAGGTGAAAATGACTGCATGAGTATCAATCGGATCAGAGTGCGTCTGACTGAATCAGTGACTTCATGTTGTGGCTGTGAAACGGCATGGCCCTGCACTGATGTCTCCCCTGCCTCCCGCAGGATCAGTACGGCAACTACGTCATCCAGCACGTTTTGGAACATGGCAGGCCGGAGGATAAGAGCAAGATTGTGGCAGAGGTTCGAGGGAAGGTTCTTGTCCTTAGCCAACATAAATTTGCAAGGTAGGCTGTGTTGATGTGCTTTGAGGAGGCACCCTAAAACCAGGCATGAGATCATTCATAATCTGTGGGTAATGATATTCGGTTTTTTTTTGTTTTTTTCACAGTAATGTTGTGGAGAAGTGTGTGATCCACTCATCGCGTGCAGAGAGAGCTCTGCTGATAGATGAGGTGTGCTGCCAGAAGGATGGGCCCCACAGTGCTCTGTACACCATGATGAAGGACCAGTATGCTAATTATGTTGTCCAAAGAATGATCGACATGGCAGAACCTGCTCAGCGTAAAATCATCATGCACAAGGTGAGCTGACAGTTGGCTTCTGCGTTTTAGTTTCACTAAAATTCCTTGGTTAAAGCTTTCGTGCGGCAAGAGTGCAGCCACTCCTTTTTATGGACTTGGTGATGAAATGGCACAAATGCGCTGTTTTGGGTAGAGGTGTCCTAATAAGTGTGTTTGGGACTTGTTTGTTTGCCATGGCTCTGTGTTGCTATCCCCTGTGATGTCAGATACTGTGACTATTCAAATAAATGACTTTGTTTACATGTCTGTGCGGATTACCAGCTGGTTAAGGTGTGGTGTGTGTGTGTGTCATCATAGCAAAATGTTGCCTCCCTCACACCACCAATGGGTGATGCATGGAAAATGTTTAAATATCTTTCGATCATTGATACAGCTTGTCATTACATAGTATCTCGGTTATTTACTAACATCTATTTACAGGTTGAGCAGTCTCAGTTTTTATGTTGACCTTAAGCATTGAATATGTTTTAAGTTCTGTGTTTTTGGATATCAGTCTAAGGCATTCTTCATCGTCCACACTGTAAATATAAATGAGACACACTGAGTTTTTTTGCTTTAAGACTCATTTAGATTCTCTTTTGCTCCTCTTTTTCAGATCCGGCCGCACATTGCTACTTTGCGCAAGTATACATATGGGAAGCACATTCTGGCCAAGCTGGAGAAGTACTACATGAAGAGCGGCTCCGAACTGGGTCCCATCGGGGGACCCACAAACGGCCTCATGTAGTTACATTGCCATCCAGATCCCCATCGCCCCCCCCCCCCCACCCCCCCCATTCAGTTAGAAATCCTCCTCTAGCCTTAGAGGTCAGCCTTTGACACACTGTCGTCCCTTTGTTTTTCGAGGGGGTTTGAATTACCAAAAAAAAAAGATAGAATTGCAGACGCATTTAAATAAACGGCAAGTCAATTTCACCTAACAACGCTGTGACAACTGACCCTTGCCACTCGCCCTGAGTCGGTCCCCAGTGAGGCCCTCGGGACGCACAGTCCACGAGCTGTCATGTTTTTCCTTGTTTTTCTGCCCTGGGTAAAGCACAAGCCCGTTGTTAATGATGTAATTGATGTATTTGACTGGTTTTCATATGACCTTGTACATTTAGTTTTTTACCTTGTAAATTCTCTGTAGAAAAAAAAAAGAACTTATTACACATTTGCTGAAAATTTACAATTCTTACAATTAACACCAGCAAGTGACTTTCTAAAACTCAACAGTGATCCTTTTAAAACACAATTCCACTTGCTTTTTCTAACCAGACTTGCTATGTCAGCTGTTGTATTTAAGTCTAGGCAGTTTAATATCTTATATTTGTATATCACATGCACAGTAAAAGTGTTTTTCCCTCGCCAAAGCAGCTGATGGATTAGTTTTCAAATAGCACTACACAGCGTGGGTCGGTATATTTGTGCGCACCATGTGCCACAGCCACCCAGAGGCTCTCTCAGCCATTATATAGCTTGGTGTTGGGGATCGGTGCTTTAGGGTAGTGTTCCAGTTGTATCTTCACATCGCCTCCTTTTCCAGACTTGATGGGAGCTTGTGTTTACTCAGACAGCTCACAGTCTGCCGCATGTTTTGGTACTCTCAGTCACTGAGCGGCAAACGTGAGATGCTGCATTCATCAAGCCCCATTATGAGCCGTTCTTTCCCTCATCCAGCTGATCACCCGGGTGTTTGAGAAGAAAAGCCACCGTTAACTTAGCAGAAGCAGAGCGTGAGGTTGGGTTGTACAGCAGGCGTACGTGTAACCAGGTTTAATCTTAAATCTAAGTGACCATAGTGGGGGAAGCTTTTCGTGGGGATTTTGGGGTAGGGACTGGGGTATGCGTGGGCATGCTGTGACAGGTTTTAATCCTTGGAATGATTTCTTTTTCTTTATCATGTTTTGTGTAACATCGTGTCTTGTAGATTGAGATGAACACTGCCCTAGAAAACGGTATCTTTATGTACTGAATAATCATCTCTTGCGTAGAAGTAGTTTAGCGATGTATAGCATCTTTATGTATGAGTAAATTGTTGCTTTTGAATCAGGGGGGCTGGCTGCAGTGATGGAACCCCCACCGCCTGAAGGTCAGAGCAGTCCAGAATAAAATATTTGGTGGAGTTTATCCCAGCTTTGTATTCTGAGGTGAAATTACCTAGAAGAAGTCGAATGAGTTAAAGAAAAGGGATGTAGAAAGTTTTTTTTTTTAATTATTATGGTTCCGCTTATTTTGTTTTTTAAAATATTTTTCCCTTTTTCATTTGGTTGGATATGCAAGTGCAGCGGTGGAGGCCGGTGGGGCCATCAAAAGCTATACAATTCACCAGTAACGCTCGTAGTGACGGCTTCTTTGCTTCATATGAATTGTAGATTACATGTAGTATATGTGCAGTTAATGTGTAAGATTATTAGCTGAATTGAAAATATATGTCTAGTCGTGGTGTTTGACAGGCCTTGCTCTAAAATTTGTAGTGATGCTTTTATTTCGTCTGTACAGTTGTACATTTGTAAACGTTGATGCTGTAAATGGGATGTCTTTTACACTTTTTTGGGGAGAAAAAGGCAAATGTGCATTTAGATGTGTGTATATTCATCACTCCTTTCCCCTTGAATATAATGTATACAGTTTTATTTGATCAAGTGTTATTTTAAAGAAAAAATCTTTATGGCTTCACGATCTGGCATGGTTTTTGGTTTTTAATCTGTAATGGAAAGGCCAGCCTCTATTTGTACCGAAGCTCTAACATCCACTGTTGATAGTCTCTCTGTGTGACAGTTTAAAAAGAAGAAGAAAAAAAAGAAACACTGAACTAAAACTGAGGCAACATTTTAGTTCTCTCTGCTACCATGGAAACTTCACAAGATATGACGAGAATTATTTTTGTACAGAAGAGTGCTGTATTTTGGAACAGCTTCTACCTTGTAAGCAAAACAATGTAAAATATTGTCAATTATATAAATATGAACATATGAGTTTTGTCACACTGTCAAAGTCATGTACATTTTCAGGTGGCCTTATGTACATTTCCAGATGTTAGATGAAGAAAACAAACTCATTTTGGAAGCAGAATTGTGACTATGTATGATTAAACTGTTCTTCTAACATTTCACATGTTTGTTGTGTTTTTTTTTTTTTTTTTTGTCATGTGGGGTTTGTTGTCATAGTCTTTTAAAGTAATTTTAAAAATCTTAACAATACTTTGCACCCAAGAGTGATTAGGAAATGAGTCAAATGACATTTTGTATCCTATGGAGGAGGGGATAATACTTAAGCAGTGAGAAGTCAAATCAAATGCTGTTTAATGACCAAGTGAAATAAAAGAAAAGAATACTAGTAAAATGATCTGGTGTTTGTAATCCTTAAAATTGCCTCTTGTAAGGTGATGGAGAAAGGAAGATTTATATTTTTGGACAGGTTGCAAAAAAAATATATATATACTATAGATATATTTATATGCACTTTAAAATGTGTCCTAATGGTTTTGTTTTGGACATCAGATGTTAATACAGAGAAAAAAGTATTATAAAAGAATATCCAAATATTTAAGTTCCTTGTTACATGGTTTGTTGTGACATCCCCAAGTGGGATCTACCCCAGTTCTCATTAGTATACATTAATGCTGCATAATCATACTGTGACACTGACCACACAATATATAAACTAGTAACAAAATAAACACCATATTTTCTAGGCAGGAGCCACAGATGTCACAAAGAGCTGGTTTTACAAACAATATTTCATTCCAACATTCATATATTACTTTAAGAACAAGCTCAGTCTTCCAACTTTACCTCGGAAAACGTGAAAACTTTTGTTTCTCCGTGTATACGTTGTGTGTTTCACTTTTCGAGAAGTGATCTTACAGTTTAGACCCGAGTATTGCCACCTGTTCCTGCCCATTTTATGTCCAGCCCCATCACTGTCTCTCCAAAGAGCCACATGAATTTTTTTTTTTTTTAATCAAACCTGTTTTTATTCTCCCTTTACTCAGTCGGTTATATAATAATCTATTCAACAAAACAAACCGTACGTGATCCCGCCCCACCCTGTAATCATGATGGAGGGCGGGGGTTTGGCAGCTGCTACCTGCTGAGCATCGAGGTGCGTTCACATCGCTTCCGCCCGGCTCCGGAGGAGGACGCGGGGGGGGAGGAGGAGAGAGGGACGCAGCCCACGCTCACCTGCAAAATGCAGCTCCACCTGCCAGCCTCCGTGTTCCTGCTCCTGCTCTCAGCCTGCCCCGTCTGTGAGTCGGTAAGTCGTCCCGGTCGCCCGTAAATTCTCTGAATTAAATCTGGAGGCGCGAGCTGAGTCTCGTGCTCACACCTCTCATCATCCCTCCCGACGTCAACCGACCGGTTCCACTCAGAAATGTACCGTGTGGCGTGTTTTTTTTTTCGTTAGGCTGACTCACAACCCCCCCCTACCTCAAGTTCCACGGAGAGTTAAACGTGAGATGGAAACTTTAACTGTAGTTAAAGTGGCGTGTTTGACATTTGGCAGAGTTGAAAGTTCTGGTGGTTTTGGTCACGGAGGGACAGTTCCTGAAGCAGAAATATGTCGGTGTGTGCTAACGTTTAACCACATCGACGTGACACGTTACACAGTGAAAAGAAAAAGCTTTTCCATTTGTACTGGGAAAAGTCAAATCCTTTTAAATTGAATCGTGCACTTTTCAAATCACACAAATAATATTTTTGTTTTACCTGCTTCAGTGATGAGGAAAACATGCTGCAAAATGGAACTTTGAATGCAGCGAAAAGTCAACAAAAAGGTCTTTAACTTACAGTAATGACTGATTTACTTTTTTCCCCCTTTTCTAGCTGAAACATGGATTGATACAATCTCCTTCCACCTCCCAATGGTCTGTCAGACTAAAAAAAACATCTTTAAAAATCTGATTTTCTAGACAACACATGATTAAATAAATATCTGTCTGTATAACCACTGTTTGACCAGGGATCTTCTGGGGGCCCCGAATCAATTTTGTCAACATGTTCTGTTTAAAAAAAGTCATTACGTGCTTTGAAATGTGAAAGGATAAGACAAAAATGGAAGGCACCTGTGCTTAACCACAGTATTTGAGTCACTGTAATTATAATGTTACAATGACATATGTTTATATATGTATAAATGAAATGGAAAACATCACAAGACCGCATCTTTTCACCACAATAGGGGTTGGCCTGTAAATGTCAAAGTGTGAATGCATTTGGTTGTGTCGGTTCATTACTAACGAGGACTGACTCATAAAGTGACTTAGAAAGACATTCCCCAGCTTGCTAAGTTTAGTCATATTTTCCCAAGAAATATTTAAAGTCATGCAGATGGATGGAGTGTTTGGGCCACGTTTTATTTCTATTTGAACCTGTCAGCCTGCATCATTACGGGTTTGTCAGAGATTGCTCACGTCAATGCTCTGGGACTTTGTATCTTTGACCCGATACATTTCTTTACTGCCCTCTGAGTATCTGATGCACTATTGTCCTTAACCCGTTGTAATGTTTTTATGACTATTGGGAAGCAGCACTGTTTTTTTAAAGTATCCGTGTTGACTTTTGTTTGTTTGTCTGTTTCGCGTTTTGTTTCTTTGAATTTAGCTTTCCTTGCTTCCAGAGGACTCAGACGCATCGGGATTTGACATGGAGGGTTCTGGCTGGGCTTCAGGAGATGCGTCAGAGCTAGGTAATTCTTCAGTGATCGGCTCTCTGTTTGTGGTACCACCTGTTTAACCTGTCCCCTGCTGCTGATTACAGTATCACCTCAAGATTTCAACAACAAAGATGGTCGCATGTTTACAGAAAACTTAGAAGAAGGAAACACCATTACTCTCCAAGTATGACTCACTCTAACAGGTTACACACTCTTATCAGCTGAAATAAGGAACTGGCATGACTTATGTTTTGCTTTAGGGTTCGTCTGACCTGGACTTTGATCCCCCGGGCGGGCCTCCAAGTGATAGTTCTTCTGAATTGGTTTTGTTATCGAACGGATATAGTTTTCTTAGTGACCGGGACATCCTTGCAGGTGTTTTGCGTTTTGCATTTGGACAAAGTTGTAATCAGTGTGTCTCTATTTTTGCATTTTGCATCTTCATCGTTTCTGTGTGTGTGCACAGGCATCATAGCAGGAGGAGTAACAGGAGCGACGGCAGGAGCAGCACTGTCAGCAATATTGATCTACCTACAGAAGAAGAAAGATAAGAAACAATGCCAGAAAAAGGCTGCACACAGAGATTGCCACACATCCAACAGGAGAGAAGCTTTGGTTTAATGAAACAGCTCACACCCATGGGCAATTTCTGTCCCCATAGCGCTGCTGTAAATCATCCTTTCCCCCTTTTCTTCTGGGGGAGGTGGAGTAATTGTTTTTCTTGCACTGTTTTTAAAACTACGTGTTGTTCTCTAATATTCTTTGTGGTATTTGTGAAGAAACTTGAAGGATTGCTTTTATTTGATTACCTCTCACTTGCGCCTAAGATTGCTTTGCTCCACTCAGGGTAGAGGCGGCTGTGAAAAATCTGTAGCAGAATAGTGACCAGAGATGAAAGGGACATTTCTTCACAATGTGTCATTAAGCCTGTGCTTTATTATGTTATCCTGACCTCACTATGTGGTTGGAGGAGGATTCAAAGGAATGTCCAATGTAGCATTTTATCAACTGATAATCACGATTTTGCAGTTTCCATTGCTTCCATTCAGATATTTGTGTCACATTTAAGTAATATGAATATATATATATAGCGGAGAACACAATGCTTATCCACTGAACACCACCCACACGGTTTTCGTTTTTTTTAATCTCCTTTCAGAACCACTTTATTCACAATATTTTGGGAGTTGCAATTTTTAAGCTACACATAGGTGCATTGTGACGAAAAAACCTCATTACTTGTCTTTATTGCAGATAGAAACAGGCAGTAAATCACTGATATTAATGTTGCTCTGAATGTAATCATGTATATATTGGACATAAAAGTCAACAGATGAATGATATCAGGTTGCTAGAATGAAATATCTTCTTATATTTTTGTATTGAATAGTTCTGAATAAAAGTTTGGAAACTTTACTTTTCTACATAATTCTTATCATACATTAACACAACACTGCACTTGTGTAATAAATTTGATGTATATTTAGTTAAACTGTATTTGAATGTTTACACACAAACACTTAAATAGCACAGGGTGGTTGTGTTATAACAGGTTTATCTAAAGCTGGATCTCAGTATTTGCTGTAAGTGAAACCACAAGATTGATAAGACTGAACAAAGGAAACATTTTAGTAACTTCTTAAAGTTTGACACTGTTTAAACAGTGAAATCAGTCATAACGCAAAGCTGATTACCTTACAGCCTTACTGTTAATGTTATGCCCATAAAACGACCTAATCTGAGAAATTTATTTTTTTCTGCGGTTCTTGACATTTGGAAGACAACTAGATCTGAGAACCTGGAAAAGTTTTCCTGACAGAGAAACATCACCTGCAACATATTCATGTCGGTCTCCAAGTGAGTTTCACGCAGTGAGGATAAACGTTTTAGCCAGTTTAAAAGTCTTTATTGGAGCATTTTTTTAAATGTAGAATTAATTTGAATACCAGAAGACCCAGAATAATTGTTCCCAACCATCCCCGTGAGAACTCACCAGCAAACAGAAATGTGTGAATTACAAATAATAGTACCTTCCAATAATATCTTTGATGAAGACCTTGAATTTTTTTACTAAAAGCATTGGAATGATCTTATGCTCAAGGTCATTCTGATATTCTTGCTGCCAGTAATAGAAACACTGTAGCTGTGTCAGATCTTTCTCCTTTTTTAAATCACATATTAAATATAGTTTGTTACTCTGCCTAATAATTGAATTAGCAACTAAAACCCTCTTATATACATGGTAATGTCATATTTTTGTAGTGTTAAAAAATATGCTGTTACTTTATTTCAGTTTCATTATGGCTGTTTAAATTTTTTTTATTCTTTAGTTATCTGTGATTATTTAGCAGTATATATTTGTTAAATGTGAATAAAAATCTGATAAATTTAAATGATTTTCGACGAAAACAAGCTTTGAGTTTTTTTGTCTTTTCACGTTCATTGGTTGAAACTCCTGTCAGTCACGCGTGAAAGCTCCGCCTTTTCCTGTCTGTCAGAGCGTTTGTTTTCATCCACGGTGTGTGCAGGTCGTCAGGGAAGTGGTGGGCGTTCCTCCGTGTTCGTTTGCTGACTGTTGATGCTGAGATCTCGCTATTTCTCAAACCAGCTCTCCAGATGTTTCTCCCTACGCTCGTAGAGGACATGAATCATTTTAAGCCTAGTCGAGATAGACTGTACACCACCCGCTGTTGCGGATGTTGCCACGTCCGAACGGGGACCATCATCCTGGGAACATGGTACATGGTATGTAAAATGGTTCTCGGCAGCGGTCATGACGCTTGCGTTAGCAAGCATCGTTGTTAGGTCAGCACACAAAAGTTGCATAATTCAGCCTATAAAACAGGGCTTTCGGTGTTACAGGGTTTGTCTTGTGGTGTTTATACAAGGAAATAATTTGTCGACTTTCGCGCAGACCCTAAAAATAAGCGTTACTTGTCCGTGTAATGCTAACGGGATGCTAGTGTTAGCTTTAACGCTTCGATTACGCTCACCGTTCGAGTGTTTCTATCGGCACAACTCGCTTAACTTCTATGTTCCTGTCTAAAAGCACAACTAAAATGCAACGAGTAACCATTCGTTACCAGTGCAGATTCTATATTACGTAATTGATATTAAATGACATTGCATCTGTGTAGCCGACATCCTGCTCATTTCAGCATATCGGTTGTCAAATCATCTTAAATGAAAGATTCAGCTTTCAAATAGTCCATCTGATCAATGTTAATCAAAACAATATTTTAAATACAGCAGAAAGGGACTTCCTGGCCGTTTGTTACGGTCTCCTGCACCCCCCCCCCCCCCCCCCCCCCACATACGGTTCTGAATTAATCCCCGTTTGATTTTCCCACAGAGCACAACAGATGCTTCACATTGCGGTTGCTGGTATATCTCCCATAATGGTTTCCAGCTGTATTCGATTACTTAACGTTAACCTCGGTCGTCTGTTTACTTTACACGTATTCAACGGCTCCAAATGCTGTCCAGGGGGGCGTATTAATTTCAGGTTTTGTTGGATCTCAGAGGCTGTTGGCATGTGGAGGCTGGTCACAGAGCATGCTGCATGGTTATGTGGTTGTCTTCTGTCTCCATCTTCACCCAACAACAGCCCTTTTTAATTTGTTTGTCTCATTTAATTGCCTTTTCTTAACCTCTTTATAGTTGTTTTATAGCTATCCTATATAATTAAATGAGTATCCCAGGTCAATTTAGTGTTTAATTTATTTGTTTGTTTTGGTTGTTCAGGCCTTTAGTTGCAGCAGCTGAATGTTTTGTTCTTATTTGGTCATGTAGACATTTTCAGTTCCTCTTTATAGCAGTCTTGCATCGCTTGTTGGTTATTTTCTGTCATTTTTCCACTTTCTCAGCTCATGTGACACTTTTAACCTTCCTGGTTAAACATTGTTGCATTTCCACATAATTCCTACTTTATTATTATCATGCAAGAAACATCTGTAAAGGCAAAGCCCTCCCTAACAGTTTGAAATAAAAGTGTGATGACGGCTACTCGGAATGCATAAAAAAAACACATACTTAAAAGAAAAAAAATCATACAACTTTCACCATGATATTTCTTGCTTGTGTTAGAAACGACTGCAGCTTGTGCCAGTTCATGGTTGAAAGAGTGACTCGTGCTGTTTGTTTATACTAAACCAAGGTGGAAAAAGCAGTGTTTCCAGAACCTATGAAGAGATGAGCCACTTTACACTGTAATGATTAAAGTGAAAAAAGATGGTAAAGCTATCTTTATTGTTGGCACATCTTAAGTTACACCCTGATTACACCTCATCCATTTCCTTGGTTTTGCTTAAGGTAGTTATTCATTTAAAAAGCCAGTTTACCTTTTATTTCTAAGCTTTTCACAGTTTTTATTTGTATGTTATTGAGCGCTCTTGGATGGTTTCTGCCCTCAGCTCCACTCCCACACTTTGATAAAGTGACCTTGGCAGAGCAAGGGGGGGCAGGAAATTCCTCTCAGTAATGTTGTCTGTTTCAGCATCTGTGTGAACTTAAAGATAGACCAGTTTCTTTCCATAAAGATGGAATTTGATTTCAAATCTACTCAAATGTTTAATAATTCATAAGCATACACATGTTTGTCGTTAGGGCCGCTTTCATTAAGCCCCCCCTTCCTCCAATCACTTTTCAGGTGGTCAACCTGTTGATGGGCATCCTTCTGACCGTGGCTGTGACCCACCCAGAGAACGTTCCCACCATCGACTTGCAGTATGAGGTCATCGACCATTACTTTGCCTCTGACAGGATGTCTGGTAAGTGGAACAATCTGCCTAAGAGTGATCTCACAGTACACTGTGGAGAACGTGTTTATTCCTGAACATAACATCCTGCTGTGCTTAGTCTTTGAGCTCAGCAGTGTCCTGCGACGGTAGTGGTCCGACCACAGAAACATCAGAGTGTAAATGCTCCCTGCACTCGGGAAGGAGCAGCGTCTACTATTTCTCTGGAGCCGCTCACTCCCACAAGCTGCTTTCAAGACGCATTTTCCACTTGGAGATCAGTTCCCAAAACAAACCGTATTCAACAAAAAAAAAAAAAAAACCCATACAAAATTGAAAACATTGTTGAACTGTTTGGAGCCGCAGGTGTTTTTCCAAACAGAAGGCTCTGTGCCTGACCTGTGGAGGTCTCTGTGTGCCCGTCTGAGTGCCTGTTGTTTCTGTCTGATAGTGCAGTTTGTTGGCTTGTTGAAAGCCTCTTGATTTTTTTTTTTTTTCTTGTTTCAAGCAATGACTCAGTGTAGAGGAGGGAAATCACTGCTGTGAGTTGACCTTCCCACAGTGCGATTATGCCAGCGCCGAGGGCACCGGGGGTTGACCGCAGTCTGCTGAAACAATGTTAACATTCAGACCACTTCATTTGTCGTACTCCCTCTGTGGTTTCGCAGCTTCATTAGTCAGCGTTCACTCTGTTGCCCTGTACAGGCCAGGTTTACCAGTTACATAACTTCCTGAAAAAAACATTTGAAAATGATCCATTGTATTAAATTAGGATTAGACTGAGGGCTGGACTATAGCCCTTCCCCCCCCGACAGTTTGGTAGATATTCCAAATACTCTGCTTTTAGTGATCCTTAGTGTTTGATATATATTTTTTTGGCAATACATGTTAAAGTGCCACTAACATTTGTTAGGAATAATCCAGAATGTATTAGCAACCAAGGCAGCCCTTAAATGTCCACATGTCTGTTGTATCAGGATTGCCTCACTGGTTCAGTTAGGATGCAAACAGCGCAGGAATTCATTCTGGAGAATTTTAAAATGGTAGTATGAGAATGTCTCACCGGGCTAAAAATAACTGGAGCCAAAATGTGCTTCACATGATTTTAAAAAAGCCGTATAAAGCTGTAAACTGAAAGTAGTACAGGTTGGCCATGAAAGCTGGGCCTTACAACCCTGGTCAAAGGTGAGCAGTCATGGCGTTTAGAAGGAACTGAAGAACAGACTATTTTGATTATTTTATTTGGATAAAAATGACACACCTTTGCCCTTAGCCAACAAAATCGTACTGACTTCATTTTAAAGTATCACCTTCACCTATTATGATAAATTTGACATTTTAGCCCCTTGAAGTTTCTGGTTTGTTTGCAACGGTAGTTTTGCTCTCATCCGCTCTTACATTTTTGGGAGCCGCAGACGGCTGGTGTTGACGGGCACATTGTTTTGGCTGAGCCAATGAAAAACAGAGGAATTTGTCTGGACTGCATTACTGCAGTAGCCCTCGCTCAGTGCAACAGGCAGAACAATTGAGAAAGCAACAGAGTGAGTGATGGAGAGAAAAGAGGATATGAAAGGTAGAGCGTTTAATTATCCCGGGCCGAGTCTCATTGTTATCTTTATTGATGCTGCGCAGCTGAGAGTGAGCGGCTTAATGCTCCCCAGAGCTGCTCTTAGGAACAGACTGAGCTGGAAAGACATGAGCCCTGGAGGCTGTCCCCTTGAATATGAATTCATCCACAGTCATAAGAGATTTTTAAGTTGGAACACAGCCGTCTCTAATGAAAGCAGTGCCTGCATTTATTCAGTGTATTTTCTTCTTCCTCAAACAGAAAATGCCTGTGTTGGATTTGCCATCTCTCTGCTGATGCTTACGATTAGTGCCATGATGGTGTATGGAGCCATTACTGTAAGTTGGCAGCCCAGATATGATTTCTTTTTTCTTCAAAAGCATGTACAATAATAAAGACGATGTCACAGTTTCTTATGCAAATGTGCAATCCTGAAATAGACATGTAGAAAAAGAGGGGCGGCTTTAACGTTGCCTAATAATAGCTGCAGACTTGAGAGGTAAGTAAGCTGTAATAAGAGCAGCCTGGATGCTGAAAGAATCAGGATGTAGTGGGACTGTAGCTCACAGCACCGTGTTCTCACTGCATGCCGTTTGAACCCGCAGGCCTGCCTGATGGCATCAAGACTGACAGGTTTGATACCCTTTTGACATGGACCTGTCTTAAGTTAGTTAGGATGATTGTGCAGATAAAGCATGACGCATCTGTAAACCGGGAGCATGTAGACAGTCTCTGCGTGAGTCATGCTTTAGCTGCGCAAAGGCAGCATTCCAGGCCCCGTAGGTGCTAGCCTACTCCCCCTATGGCAGACGTCCCTAAACGTTAGAACCATGTGCAGAAATATTCACCATTTGATGTAGAAAAGGAGTGTCCTGTGCTTTGGTAGAGAGAGCATTCTGGAGCCTTGTTGTTCCCAAAGAAAAGGACCACGCTGCTTATTTTAAACCTTCTCTGAGTACATGCGATGCCAGTTCATGGCAGAAAGCTGATTTTAGTGTCTGCCTAATCCAAGCATCTAAACATCTCTGGAGAAATAAGTCCTACAAGCAAAAGTCGAAAGAAAAAGATCTGAAACCATTTTTTTGTCTCTCTGTTAAGGAGTGCTATTTTAGATGTAAGGTTTGTTGATACTGGTTCATCAAGTACCGAGAGGTATGGTAGAAATGTGCAGTGTGGTCCTTCCAAAACCAATAAAGACGAGCCTGTCGGTAAGTTCTGTCTGTTTCCTTTTCTCAGCACCGCGACGGCTGGCTCATTCCCTTTTTCTGCTACCAGCTGTTTGACTTTGCTCTGAGCTGCCTGGTGGCCATCAGTTCTCTCACCTACCTGCCCAGGATCAGGGACTACCTGGACCAGCTGGTTAGTTCTCCCATTGGAACACGGCGATTAACGTCAGACCGCACCCCTGTTGACTTTGACTGGGAATGTTTCTGAAGTGATACTCCGTCACGGCTCTTTAACCCTATAAAGCCACATGAATCTGAAGACAATAATTAATTGTCTGATTCATTAGTTTCCAGTTTCCTTTTCACTTATTAATAATGTAGCATTCTGCATAACATAAATCCAGAAAGTTAGTGAAGTATTTGTTTTCATTTAGATTTTATTTATCTTTTACATTGTCTCCAAGTCCCCACAGATTTCCATTATGTTCCAGGGCTTTTCTTTGTGAACTTAAAGCTTGTCTGAATTCGGCTGTCCCCCTCTTCCTGTGCTCTCCGTCCTCAGCCGGATTTCCCGTACAAAGATAATCTCCTCTCAATGAACTCCAGCTGCCTGCTGCTCTTCGTGCTGGTGTTCTTCGCATTCCTCATCATCCTCAAGGTGAAGCTCTCAGTTTATTTACGGTTTCCGTGCAGTTTGTTCGGCCCACGCTCTGTTCTTGAAAAGCTGTTTCTGTTCATCTGTATTTTTTACATGATTAAATCAATCTCTTTTTTTTCCCCCGCTGCCTTCCAGGCTTACTTGATCAACTGTGTGTGGAACTGCTACAAGTACATCAACAACAGGAACATGCCAGAGATTGCTGTGTACCCCGCCTTTGAGACGCCTCCCCAGGTATTTGGCAGGAGACCCCGGCACCCTCGAAGAGTGTGTGTGTAATGTTGAAGAGAAGCCAACAGATGGCACTCTGATCACAGTGGGGAATTCTGAGTTTACCTATACCGAAGTGTCAGGAGAGGAATATTTTCTGGAAAAAAAGAAGGTGCAGTTGTTGTGGAAATATATACACTCTACATATTAACAACTGTTAACCCAAGCCATTATTTAAACAAATTGAGTAGAAAAGACGGCAAACAAAAGCAGTTCAAATATCATTTGAAGAACCAGTGTTAGTCTTTCTTGCCTGAGTCTGTTTCATTTAACTTGCTTCTCACACAGAAGGGTCAAAGCAAAGTATTAAGTCTATCAGTTGAAGCTTTTGGACCACGATTCGGTTAAATCTAACAATATGTTTCTGCTTTTCCGTTCTAGTACATCCTACCCACCTATGAGATGGCAATGAAGATGCCAGAGAAGGACCCGCCTCCCCCCTACATGCCAGCCTAAGCACCAGCCCTGTTGTCAAAACAACACAGCCATCATATGCATTTCTACATTCCCTCACTTCCAGCCCTCTCTGAACACCATTATGCCCTTATCCCCCTCTCTCATCCTCTGTGTCTGTGCAAGGCTTCTGAAGATGTCTTTGTTTCACCTTTCCCCTGTATTTCTTTAGAATGTCTGTAGACCATCCCAGGGATGTGAGAGGAAGAAGGTGGGAAGCTTAAATCTGTGTGAATAAGAATGAATGAATGTGATGCTTGAAAAGTGCCAGAAGGACCCCCCTCCATCCTTTCCTGCCGACAAGCCCCAGCCTTTTTTATGTCTTAGTCAAAGGGATATGTGAAAATTAAAATAGCTTGAAATGCTCTCATCAATCCAGCACCATCCTATCAATAGATTAATATACTGTATAAAGTGTTTTAAATTATAAAGAAGAAAAAAAACTATGACAATCCACTCATTATAGCCCATATTGTTGAGTTGTGTAAAGATTCCCCAAATTGTTGAGACCTAGACTATTCCACCTCAGTCTTGAATTGAGCCTGTAGCACTTTTTGTCTGTTATTTATTTAGCTTTGTCGTGGTTCAGCTCACCACCACCCCAGAAGTCCTCGCCGTTCTGCTGCCCTGATGTCTGAGCAAAACCTGCTAGTGAACGGTTTTTCCAGCTGGGACTGAGAGAGCAAAGGGCCTCGGTGACGGATCCTTCCCTCAGCCCCTGTTACACCTGACATCTGGAGTCTTGTGAACATTGGGTTGTTGTTTTTTTGCATGCTTATCAGCAGCCACTTCACCATTACTTTAATAGTGATATCATTTCTTCCTAGTGGAATTACATTTGAATTCAATAAACGTCTAAGAAAAATTTTGTTTTCCTGCCTCTTATTTAACATTTTTTACCTGAAAATCTCTGGCATGAGTTTCACTTGACTAAATATGTGGTCATGGAGGATTGGGAATGCAGATCTTTGCGAGTGGGACAGTTTTGCATTTAATCCTGCTACTTTAAAGAGTGTTCTTAAAGGCCATGTGATCTGAATAACAGCTTTAGATCATTTTGTCAGGAGGTGGGACATGTTCCTTAAAAAAAAACAGGCGATGGATGTGAAGTACCACGTACAATCATTGGCATGAAAACCAAATAAACTAAGCGCGTGGTGCGTAAAGCGGACTGGCTCACCGCGTTCCCACAGGTCGTGTTCCAGCTTTGGATTGGGTGGGCAGTCTGACGTGTGTGTCACGGATCTGCTCATATGCCGCAGGATCCCCCTGAACCCTCAGGCCCGGATAGGAGACCGCTGGGAGCTCACATGCTGGCATGAGGATGATGAAGCCTTTTCTCTGGAGCCTCCTGTTCAGCGCCGCGCTGCTGCTGTCCGACGTGGTCCAGGCCACCTACAACGTCCGGCCGGGAGATGCCCAGCTGATGGCCGCCCAGAGTTACGCTCAGATCAGACATAACGGCCGGCCACCGCTCAGGACCTTGAATCCAGCCAGTAAGTTCCCTCATAGCCCTGCTTTCTTCTTTATTTCCCCCACCACATACTCTATTTATCATCCGGTGGAAGACGGCTCTCAGATGTGTTGCCTACGTACTTATACTGTATCTGAGTTGTCTTCTTCAATTTGATCCTCTACAGAGAGACAAAAGTTATCCTTTCTCCTTCACTTTACTGCAACACGAGTTCGGAAAAGTATGCTGCATACTCTAATTTACACCATCCACCCCTAAAGACTGCAGTTTACCAAATATTTGGTCTTTACCTATAATGTAAAGTGGGCACTATAACAAGTGCACAGTTAGGTATATTACTATATGATATATGTAACTTTAGAGTCTGTTGAGTTCGGTTTTAATTTGATTAATGTACAGCGGTTCTACCATAAATAATAATTTTAAAAAGGGTATTTTAATATTTTAAGATTGGTTTCTTTACTGGTTGTTTGATTAGCAGAAATTTGGACCACATATACCTTTTTGTTTTCAGGTTGTAATTTTTTCACCAATCTTAATCATAACGTTAATAATTTCTTTCTAGAAAATGCATTTCTTTTACATGTTAATCGTTCATTTTGACAGGAAATTAACATATCAAAGGCAATCAAGACAATACCCTATTTACCCTCTGAAGTCTCATTCTAACATGATTTTACTTTTTTCTCAAAAAAGAACACGCATGCATGACAACTGGGAGTTTCACAAGCAATTTGTTGTGTAATCTCAGCTTGTCTGAAACATCCCACTTGTCTAAATGTCCCGTCATGCTTCCACTAATGATGTGTCTATGTGCTTCTGGTAATATAAATGTGATTGTTGTCTCATTCACATGCACTTATTACACAATGTCAACTTACACAACTTTCCTGTTTACGCCTACCAACCTACTAATGTTCTCTATCACTTCTTCTTTCTGGTGGGCCTGTAGATCACAGAAGTGATTACACGTATAGAGGAAGGTATCACTACCACTACCAGCCACCAAGGATCCCTCCACCGGTAGTGTATCGGCCCAATCCTCTATCTCCACCTGTGACTTACCACAGACCCCAGGTCCCTATTCCGCACTACCAGCATGGGTTCAGTGGGCCAGTGGTACCAAATCCTCACATGCATCACATCTACAAAGGTCTATCTCCACCCGTTGTTCACCCCCAGCCCCATCACAGGGTCAAGGGTCCATTCCATTACAAACAAAAAGGCCCGTGCCCACAAAAGTCCAACCCAACAGTGGCAGCGACACCTGTAGTACTCCCCCCTCCTACCGTCCCTCCCACCCCGTCAGAGCCAACAATGCAGCCAACCCCGCCGGCAACCACGGTGGCACTGGTGACAAAAGCCATGACCACTGTGCCGCCAGTGGAGACCACCGCTCAATGGACGCTACCGGTCAGTACCCAAAGCGGCTTCATCACCACCGTCAGTCCTGTGGAGACAGGTAGAATATTACCAGTCAGGTTTGCTTTCCACCCCAAACCCCTTTGTTTTACGGGACAGATGTCAGCAGTGGGAAACTCAGCAAAAGCCAGTTATTTATACAGAGTAAGATGGGACACTGGTGCCATCCTCACATCTGTTAAGTAGCTTAAAGATGTATTAATGCAAGGAAGATGGCACATTTCATTAAAATAAAGTAAAGATATTACCTTAAATTGCTAAACGACAGAGATGGATTTTGGATTTTGGTATGTGTGCATTGGATGCAACAGGCAGGTCTTCTAACACCGTCTCCATGTTCGGGTATGATGTCATATTTCATGTGTTTGCCATCAAGCATCTTTTCCGTTACGGAAAATGAGATGAACGGCTGAGGCTCTGAAATGATGCATCGCGTGTCCTTAAGCATGCAGTATCATTTTAGAAAACTCCACAACATACAGAGATGCACAACACACATTTAGTTCCTATGGGAACAACTGGGTTGTGCATTTCAAAGCCTCTTGGATTATTAACAGTGTGACTCTTCCTGTTAAAGTATAAACGACACGCTGTGATGTTTCTGTTTCATAAGAATGAACTGGACTTATTCCTGCCATGGTTTGGTTGATCACCAGAGACAGACTCTGAATGCAGGAGCCGTCCCCTGGACCTGGTCTTCATCATTGACAGCTCTCGCAGCGTGCGGCCCGCTGAGTTCGAGAAGGTCAGAATATTCCTGGCCGACATGGTCGACACCCTCGAGGTGGGCTCAGACGCCACCCGGGTGGCCGTCGTCAACTACGCCAGCACCGTGAAGATCGAGTTCCTGCTCAAAGACCATTTCAACAAACTGGACCTGAAGAAGGCCATCTCCCGCATCGAGCCCCTGGCAGCCGGCACCATGACGGGCCTCGCCATCAAGACCGCGGTGACCGAGGCCTTCACCGAGCAGTCGGGGGCCCGGCCTCGCTCCAGGAACATCTCCAAGGTGGCCATCATCGTGACCGACGGGAGACCTCAAGACCAGGTGGAGGAGGTGTCTGCTGCGGCCCGGGCCTCGGGCATCGAGATCTACGCCGTCGGGGTGGACCGCGCAGACATGCGCTCGCTGCAGCTGATGGCCAGCATTCCGCTGGACGATCACGTCTTCTATGTAGAGACCTACGGCGTTATCGAGAAGCTCACCTCCAAGTTCAGGGAGACCCTGTGCGGTAGGACAAAGAAAGGCCTTCCAGACCCTTTCCCACCATTAACCCCAGTTCTAGTACCTCAGTAAGGGCACCTACAGTCTACTCGGGGGTTGTATGTGAACGTGGATCATTTAGAATGTCAAATGTGAGCTTTAACCTGTGAAATGATGAGGAAAAATACAGGAGCAGATGCTCTCAGCCCTCAAGTGGACTGCAGATGTCGGCGCTAGAGCCTGATTGTTATTGCCTGTTTTTAAGCTGGGTAAAGTTTTGGAGCTGCACTGTCCCGAACTTTCAATATGCCCTTTTTAATCAACAGAATATACTTTGTATATTCGGTCATTTGTTTTTGTAATCAAAGCATCTTTATGCTTTGAATTGACCTCTGTGTGATTAAGTTAAGTTCAAATGAACAGTAAAACCTCACCTTGTTTAAACACAAATTCAAAATAGATCAGATCTACTTAATTACACAAACTCATTAAGATATGAACATTCGGCCTGATTTTAAAATGTCCACATGCACATTACAAACATGTGAAAGAACTCAATGTCGTCCACTAAGCCTTAAGTGATTTTGATTCACCAAGTTTAAAAAGCTGAGGTTCTGCTGTGAAGTTAATTTTTTTTTTTTCAGCACTGATGTCTGATATCAGTCTTGTCTCCTCATTTATGAAGTGTCTTTGTGCTGTCAGTGTTGTGCTTCAGGGTTCTGTGATTTTACCTGTGTTGTCCAACACACCGCAATTGGCCTTGGCTGAGATGTGGTGAAGCTGTTTGAATGGACAGTTTCCCACCATAGAGGTGGTCAAGTACAAACAGGAAAGCTTGACAATGTATAATTACTTAGCCTTTATCTTAAATTTGACCAAAAAAAAAACTGAATCAGAATGAATTTCCAGTTTTGAAAGTAAACATGAGTGCACTTTTGCAACTGCAGAGCACAACCTCAATCATCACAAGCCATCTACAGCTTACTACTCTGTATGTTAGCACATGAAAATGTACCAGTGCTGCCTTTTTGACAGCACCATCCCTTAACCCCGGCTTATTCTAGGTGTGGACCCCTGTGCCATGGGACATGACTGCGAACACATTTGCGTCAACAGCAACGCCTCCTATTACTGCCAGTGCCGGAATGGTTATATCTTGAATGCGGACAAGAAAACATGTTCCCTGAAACGTAAGCTCTTACTGTGTGGACTCATGCAGCTTTTTTGCTGTGATACTAATGCTGCTGAAAAAATAGAAGTAGAAAAGTAGAAAAAAGAAGAAAAAAACAGGGAATTGTATGCCTCTGAGCATGGCTTCACAACATCACAACCAACCAGTCCATAACTCGTGACTCCATAATTCACAGTAGTATTTGTTGGACAATAATCGGGTAATATTATAGAATTGGATGTTTTTAGCTTTTGTTTTGAGAGTTTTTACTCTCATTAACCTGCTGTGAAAATCTGCCCCCATTCCTTTGAGCTGTGGTTTATTCTTGCCTAGTTGGAAAAAGTAGCAAGTGTGGTACTCTGTGTGCTTTTTTTCTCTCTCAACATGAGCTGTTACGCTGATGTGAAATATGCTTTATGTTGGTGAAGAGGTGAAGGTGGAGGTGGTGGAGGATCCCTGTAAATGTGAGGCCAGGCTGGCTTTCCAGAAGCAGACGCAGGCGGCCGTCCAGCAGCTCACAGCCAAACATATCCTTCCTGTTGTTTCAGATGGGAGACAGTTTATTGTAAATGGTCTGGGATGGTGTGACGGAGCTGGCAGGTGGTCATTTCTATCTGCTGTGACCATTCCGGGGGTAGGATGTAACGGTGTGCACAACCCCAGTCCATCTCTGTCTTTTAAACTTGTTTTAACTGTCAAATGAGTCTCCTTAACTTATCAAACTTGCCGACATCTCCGGGAGAATAGAGCGCCTGGAGAGTGTGCTGGGCCGTGCTTAAAGCTTCACACGCCGGTGAGTGTTAACAGCCGTTTTCCTCAGTGGTCGGTTGGAAAAGCTTCCTACTCACCGTGCCCAATTTCTGTTTACTTTTTGCAGAGGCGGAAGACTTCCACGGACTACTGCATCATGGGCATGTGCTTATTGTCGTCCGCACCCCCCCCATCCCCCTCCACATCCACATCCTCTGTAAAGGGTTCTTCCACAAAGTCAGGCTGTGATTCAACAACCAACTGTTGAGCAAAGAAATATATTTAAACAAAGTATTAGTTCTTAGAAACACTAAATGTATTATCATGTGATGTTTTTGAAACTCCTGTAAATGGTACTAACAAAAGTGTGAAATATGATAAAAGATTTGGTTATTTTTGCATGCTTTATGTACAAAGATTGATGTGTATATAGTAAACTTTATGCAATAGAGCATCCAACCAGTAAATGAGTTTTCATTATGGATTTTTACTTATTTTCTATATAGTAACCTGCTAAAACTGTTTTACTATGCAGGTTTGTATCATGGACTATGTTTACGATGAGAAATGTTCATCTTTTGTAACTCTGAATTGCTAAGATTTATACATGTAACAAAAGAAAAAAAGGACAATAAAATCACATGATGTAAAAGTCTGCTGTTGTTTTAATATTTGTATAAATTAAATTCAGTACTTTTCTTGTTAATTACAAAGACAAATAAGACTTTTGGTGTGCAGTGGTAGTGAGGATAGTCATCATCTCGTGTTAAATTATTGACCTGAGCTAGAATGGCGCCTTGTACTGGTCCTGGTGCAGCATTTGATGAAACCTCTGACTAAAAAGGGGAAAGGGGCTGAAATATATAAGGACATTGCTGGGCATGTTTGGATTGGATTCATGTTTTACAGGTAAATAATTGCAGAATGTGCTTAGAAATAACAATAATTTATCTTCTAAACAAGCAATGTGAATAAACGCTCTTTCAATACTCCTTGTTTAAAGAAATTCAAGAGTTCCTTTGGTTTTGATTCGTTGTTATTGTTCATGCTGAATTACTATTTAATTAAAGTACTAAGTTTCATTAAATGCTTTAATTTCCTATAACCAAGCATTTTCATTTGAAGAAAAATAAAAAAAATAATCCAATGGCCCCATAAAGGACACATCTTTTTCTCGAAAACTACCTCTTGTTGAAACAGCAATTGTCAGGTTTTTTCTTCAAATTAGGTGCAAATCAAGGAAGAGAAATAAATACATACCATCTTACTTCTTAATCAAATAATGTGCCTATCTTTGTTACAGATCTTAATCCTGCTACCATTAGTTACCTGGAAAAATAAATCTGCTTAAACAAAAGAAGCATTATATCTATCTCTCTAACACAACAGTGAATTATGTTGTAAATGGAAATATTGAACTCAACATAGGGATATCGATGTGATAGTAAATGTCTGACATTTCTGTTAATAGTGTGTCATAGTTCCGTCTGCTCTAGTGCCTGAGGTCACCAGGAGATCGCTTCTTTCCTCCTAATCAGAGACACACTGTCAGACAATATGAATAAAACCTACCGTAAAACTGTGTACATTTCCACTCCCAGCTGCTATCGCTTTGACAGCTCTGAGTTGATAGTTTAATTAACACGTTCAATCATTTTTCACACTGTTACCACCATCGTTTGTCACACTCTGTCCATGTTGCCAAGAATCATGGATCCCCCAGGAATGTGCTGGCCTATTTGCCCGAGAAGTCCTGACAACAAAGCGTCTCTGTCCGTGGCGTCTACGCGGGGCAGAGAGTCAACAGCCCAGCGTTTACCTCTGGTCTGGCTTGGATCCTCTCCTTCTTCCTCTAACCAGACAGCTGTTTTATGTTTGTTTGCTGTTTCAGTTCATGGTTGCCACACACACGGGCAGTCATAAAGCTGAGCCCACCAGTGTTTCGGGGGTAAAAGATGAATGGGGCTCGCACGACTCTGAGAAGTGGAAAAGGCACATCAAGTGTGGCACAATGCTTCCCTGTTCAGGAGTTATGGGAGAAGTTGAGGATGAACTTGAATCCTCTGTGGGTGTTTCTGCTCGGTTGCACCGATGCATCTTCTGTCTGTAAAAATGGAATCATCCCCACAGTACCCAAGACGCTTTAATCAATCATCAAGGTGCGTTCAGATAGTTTAAAAGACAATGTCAAACTTCTTAACCGAAATTATATTAAATTTAAAACATCTCGAATACAGACAAACCCATCTCCATTAATGTAACTGGGGTTTGAATGATTCCTGCACATAAAAACTCAACTATACTCAACTGGACCTTAATGCTTTGGACATGTTCCAAAAGTCTAACTTCTTGCATCTACTATTTTTTTCAGACAGCAAGATGTGTTAGATATTGTGACATCAAATCAACAAATCTAGACTAAACTTTTTCTGTGCCTCTCTGCTTTAATAAAATCTTATTACTATACAACAACATCATCATATAAGCAACTTAATCATTCAATCATTTTGAAATTAAAAAAGTGATTTTTTAATTTGACATATAAATATTTTTGTTATAAAAACAATTACTATATATATTATTAATGTTACCTTGAAGACAGTTATCAGCTTAATCTTTCGAAATGAAGCATTTAAACATTCCAGTGAATCTTAAGTCAACTCTTTTATGAGGCTTCATATTTTCTGACATTCAGTATATTGTTTCAAATAGTTGGCCTCCAAATACCACATTAAAGTGAAAAAATGTACTCTGCTAGACTGAGGCAAATCTCACCAGACATCTTTTCGTCAAGATAAAAAAAATTACATAATGTGCTGAGATATTTGACCATGGTGAAAGGTGAACTGTAGTATAACTGTAGTAAAGTACAGTGCAGGGGCCTGTCAGTGGAAGTCGTCCACAGCCTGAACCACGCTGCATGATGGATGGATGTCTGTCCAAAGTAGACTTTGATACTGTGTGTTAATTCTCTCAGCAAACAGCCACATTTAGCTTCTGAGGCCTCTGAACATAACAATCTGTGCTTTGGGTTGCAAAATAAACCTTTACATTTTCCATGAGAGCTTGATTGGTTTGAATAAAGTAACAATTTGAAACGTGATGTCTAACACAAAAATATTTTTTTTTAGAATATTTATTTTTATTAGACAAAGCTTTTGATTGAAGACGTTTGCCGTGTTTTGCAACTTTTTTTTCATCTTCAAATAATCTAAATCTTTTGTGGCCTTCTGCGTGTTTTACTAATTAGAAGCTTCATGATTCATGTGTTGTGAAGTTATTGGATCAATTATATTTTCAAATATATTTTCCCAGTGAGAGGTTACAAGCTGTTTCCATTTTCTCAACAGCAGCCAGGAGCTTGTGGCTTTTCCATCTCAGTCATACCCATCTCTGTTAGATCTGTGTCAACTCGCCCGCACAGTCTGGAGATAAATGAGCCGTGAAAGGAAAGTGCACGGTTGCTGAGTGACCTCTTGTACCATGAGGTGTCATTTTTCACCAGCACGGTTAACTTTTTCCCCAAGAAGATTCAATGTGAATTTCTCCCCAGTTTGTTTACATTTTGTGTCCTTGTTGTGCAGTTATTACCATGGGTGACCACTTTATCCAAAAACTGGTAGCAGATGTTTGAGACTCTACAATTAAAGCTTTGATCCCAAGATTAGATTAGATCTATCTGACTTTTTTAATTCTATGTATCAAACTTCAGAGAACATTTTGTTTTTACTTTTAGTTTGATTTTGGATTGAATTTAAATGCATTACTACTATTCAAACCAAATTTACATTTGGCAACACCATTGGATGTTTCAAATCTGAATCAAGTATGCCACCTGCTGGTGCAACATACAAAGTATATTTTTAAACACAAATCATCAAAATTGCAATGTAAAATCTGTATTTCGATTTATTTAAGACTGATCACAGCAAATGTTGATGACAAGGAGGACAACCGACGTGCAAATTTGATTCTGATAAGCCACTATGATAACTATAGGCTGAAATGATTGAACCACATGCAATATATTTTGTTCAATTTCAAAGACAGTTGTTGTTTCAAATACGGCCAAGGTGCATAGTGTGTATGTGAATCTATTTATTTTTGTGAACAGAGTAAAATCAATAACAATCATAGGAGAAAAGAAAGACTGGGATAAATATATTTGTAACTGTTTAGTATCATGATGAATTAAGCTTAGCATCAGGGTTAAAAAGTAGATGCTAAATGTTAATTAACTGTAATTGCCACAAAATATGGACAAATGGACTATGTTGTGTAATGACAGTGTGCTGTTTTTAGTCTGGAAATTGTTAAAGTTGATCAAAATGTTATATACAAAAGCTGGAGTTGGCGGACTGAAATAGAATTGGGGGAAATAATAGTCCATGAAACCGGAAACATACAACATTTTTGCTTCAATTGATTATTTAATAAACTGTGGATTATTTCTCTAAGTAGCGTTGTAATAAACCACCCCCACTTGTAAAGTTGTAAAATACGGTTGGGCCTTCCGTTCTTACGTCACTTCCGCAGTTGAAACAGAAAAACAAGGCTCACTTCTTCCTTCACCCTTATGGAAGAGAAAACCTCCCAGCTATTTGAAGATGCACATTCTGAGTTCATAAAACGCAGTTTTAAACCAGCAGAGGAGCTGTATACAAAGTTTATCCGCTCCTGCTTACAGTCCAGGTACTACTCTTCTTTCTGGCAGGTTAAACCCGCTAATGGCTGCCTGTTAGCTGAGTGCAGTAAGCTAAGTGTTCCGGTGAATTTAGCTCCCCGTCGAATTCAGTGACTAACGTACAGGCAACGTTCGTTATCTATATATTCCCTCTCTTTATGAAAAGTTCACTCTGTTTGAATAAAAAGCGACTCATAACTGTGGTCTGATTCACAGGGAGTGTGAAGCTGGCATGTTAGCCAAAGCTTATAACGACCGCGGACAGATAAAGTACCTGCGGGTGGATTTTCATGAAGCAATAGAAGACTACACTTCCGCTATAGAGGCTGACAGCCAATTTGAAATCCCTTTCTACAACAGAGGACTTATCCACTATAGATTAGGTAAGATTGGGCCTATATAGAGCCCGAATACACAGTAGAAATGTCCAACTCTTTTATGTGTGTTCTCCGGAAAAACACTAGATGGGGCTGTGTATCTGAAATCAAGCCTAGCGTCTTTTACAATGCCCTGAAAAAGGAAACGTGGACACGTCATATGCAGAACAGGAAAACTGAGGTAGCATTAAACTTACTGTGTATTTATGCTATTTCTTTCATATTATCTTGCAGGTTTTTTCAATGATGCAAAGAGGGATTTCCAGCAAGCTCTAAAACTCAATCCAGATTTTGAAGATGCCAAAGTGAGCCTTCAACAGACACTTCTGGATCAGCAGCAGAAGATAAACAGGGGATACTGACATCTACTTAAAGTGCAAAGACGCACTCCGAAACACAAGGAGAAACGGGCTTTTTGAGGGAATCGACCAGTGGAATCTATTACATGAATATAAAGGGTTTGGACAATGAAACTGAGTAGCATCTCATTTTAGTGTGGGGGGTTTCATGGCTAAATTGGACCAGTCTGGTGGCCAATCTTCATTAATTGCACATTGAACCAATAAGAGCAGACTGTGAAGGTCCAATTAGCAGGGTAAGAGCACAGTTTTGCTCAAAATATTGCATTGCACACAACATTATGGGTGACATACCAGAGTTCAAAAGAGGACAAATTGTTGGTGCACGTCTTGCTGGCGCATCTGTGACCAAGGCAGCAAGTCTTTGTGATGTATCAAGAGCCACGGTATCCAGAGTAATGTCAGCATACAACCAAGAAGGACGAACCACATCCAACAGGATTAACTGTGGACGCAAGAGGAAGCTGTCTGAAAGGGATGTTCGGGTGCTAACCCAGATTGTCTCCAAAAAAAATGAAACCACGGCTGCCCAAATCACGGCAGAATTAAATGTGCATCTCAACTCTCCTGTTTCCACCAAAACTGTCCGTCGGGAGCTCCACAGGGTCAATATATACGGCCGGGCTGCTATAGCCAAACCTTCGGTCACTCGTGCCAATGCCGAACGTCGGTTTCAATGGTGCAAGGAACGCAAATCTTGGGATGTGGACAATGTGAAACATGTATTGTTCTCTGATGAGTCCGCCTTTACTGTTTTCCCCACAGCCGGGAGAGTTAAGCATGGGGGTGGATCAGTGATGGTTTGGGCTGCCATATCATGGCATTCCCTTGGCCCCATACTTGTGCTAGATGGGCGCGTCACTGCCAAGGACTACCGAACCATTCTGGAGGACCATGTGCATCCAATGGTTCAAACATTGTATCCTGAAGGAGGTGCCGTGTATCAGGATAACAATGCACCAATACACACAGCACTGGTGAAAGATTGGTTTGATGAACATGAAAGTGAAGTTGAACATCTCCCATGGCCTGCACAGTCACCAGATCTCAATATTATTGAGCCACTTTGGGGTGTTTTGGAGGAGCGAGTCAGGAAATATATTCCTCCACCAGCATCACGTCGTGACCTGGCCACTATCCTGCAAGAAGAATGGCTTAAAATCCCTCTGACCACTGTGCAGGACTTGTATATGTCATTCCCAAGACGAATTGACGCTGTATTGGCCGCAAAAGGAGGCCCTACACCATACTCATAAATTATTTTGGTCTAAAACCAGATGTTTCAGTTTAATTGTCCAATCCCTGTATATATACTGTATGTGACAAAATTGATAATCTTGTAATATTAATTTTCGTCATGTGTCCAACTTGCATTCTTTGGCATTAAACTATCTCACATAAGTGCTTTCATTTTATAGATGGGTTTAATAGTTATTTCTTCCCTGTGTGTGAATCTTTCTTAGGTTTTTGTGTATTTTGGATATTTTTGGGATAAAAACTCCAAAATACTTCAGATTGGGGATTTTCAATGCCTGAGGCAGCATGTCTCCTCTCACAGCAGTTTTTAATAGAAATGGCATCCGGACTCTTGCTTAGATTTCACGTTTAGTTGAGCAGAGTTTATTTCTGGATGCATATAGAAGCAATAGTCAAATACTGTTGTTTAAGCTACATTTGTGTTAAAACAACTACATAAAAATAAAGCTCCTTCCATATCCTGTTTTAGTGCATAACCAGACAAATAAGCCTTATAAGTCTATCTGATCTGAACTTTAACCCATGTAGTCATATTCCTCATAGTTGTCTTGGAGGTAAAAAAAAAAAAAAAAAGAGGACAATTCGCACAATCTACAACAGTGCTTGATGAAGTTTAATTAGACAAATCCCAAAAATAATGCAGTAATCAAGTTGTCATTTTGATATCTAGAGGGAAGATTTGTGTTTTTTTAAAACAGTAACTTCCAAATTCACTCACCTATATTTTTGCTAAGTTCTTGTTTAGCATATCTTTATGTTCATAAACTAACAGAAAACAGGCAAGCTTTAGAGAATATATATTAAATACGTCCATTTTAATATACAAGTTTATATTTATGTATAACTCTAACCTTGATAATAAGTAGTTATATAAATTAGTAACTTAATCTAAGTTTAAATTGATATGTAAATATAAACTTTTACACTCACATTAATGTCTTCAAAACAAAAATAACTATAAAGATTCATGTTTCACCACATGTTATGACTTGAGCATCTGATTATCTCCCAAGTCACAAAAGTGAGATGATTGCCACTGATTGGCTTCACCTGTGGAGCAGTGCTCTGCAGACATATAAAACAGGTGGTGGATCACAGGCACACCATCAGCTCCTTTCCTTTAGAGCTGCTTTGTCTCTCAGGGTCTGCTGGGATTCTGAGCCAAGTGCTGTTGTTGACTGGTGACTTCTTGTTTTTTCCTGTGTTTGGCTGTTTTCACATTGCAATATGTGGAAACCTGAGAAAATGTAAGTACATGTTCCTCATTTCCTTTCATTTCTCGACTGGCAATGACTTAAATGTTTGTCTCCAGTTTATTTTGGAACTGGATGGCTACCATTCTTGTCTTGGGCCAAGCATGGACAAATGGGAAGCACAACTTGCCGAGTAAGAAGTTTTTTGTTGAATTGGCCTTAATTTATACAACAAGCTGAACTTCTGCTTTACCAGCTTTTTTTTTTTTTTTCCTTTTTCTCTTCCCCTAAACAGGCAGTGGATTAAGGTCAGACTGTGCAGGTAATCTAATGAGGCTGCAGCTGGATAAGGCTCTGGCTGTGGGGAACCAACTCGTAGTGGAAGCGATCAGTACGTATGAGCTCTTAACTGCAAGCACGTGTGTGTCTTAAAGAGAAATGACGCTTGCAATTATGTTTTTAGATGGCACCAAACACATTGCTTTAACACCCGGCCTGGCTGCTCAGTGTGGCTACAGCATGGAGTCTGACCCATGGGGTAACACCCGGATCTACTCGTCTCTGTTGGGCTGCTATGTAAACAACAAAGTATGTCATATGGCTGGGTTTGTTCTTGGAAGCTTGAGCTATACTAAAATGGTAAAACCCATTCTTTCCTTGTCAGGATGACACAACATTCACATTTGGCTTGAAACTGAAACTTTACAAGAACAGTCCATCTGATGTGGTTGGTCATGATGTGACACAGACATGTAGCTACACTCGCTGGGCTTCCAAAGAGATTCTCTGTGACAGGAACTACATGGAAGTGAGTAGTCTGATTTTTTTTTTGTGGATTTGTTTTGCATGGGAGGTGGCCAACTCTGAACTTATTTCAACCCCCCCCCCAAATTAGGTGTCAACATACATGGGTCAGAGTCTTCCACAGGTTGATGCTAAAGGAAGGGGTCCAGCAAAGGAGGACCCTCAAATGAATGCCATTCCTGAGGTATGTTAAAGAGTTCATCTTTCTTTGGATGGCAATATAAGGAATAAACTGTTCTTTGCAGGCTACAGGTGAGGGGCATGGAATCTGGAAAATGACATTCTTCACTCCTGAGCCAACTGCTATGGTACTTGAAGAAGCTGAACAAGCTGGTTATGCTGCCATGACAACTTCAACACGTCTGGTTATGCGCAGTCCATACAGTACTGCTGAAACCTATTCGGAGGAAGTAAGTCTCCTTTTTCTCTAGAGAAAAGGGGGAAACTGGTGTTTTTGACATGGCTTTTTTTTTTTCCTCCTTTCCAAAGGTTGCTGGAGTCCCTATGGAGGTCTTCAGGGTTAGTGTCTACCACAAGGACCAACATGGTTTAAATGTTGTGAACTTGGCAGCTGCTTGTCCAACAGGTGCAAAGCCTCTTCTTTCTCCCCTTCATAAAAGTGCAAAATCAGTTTTCTAACAAGTTTATCAACAGGTGGCATCCTCTTTACTGAGGATCTCATCTCCTGGCATGTGCCTCGCCGCATTACCCCTCTAATGGACAGCAAGGTTAAAATGGTGGAAATGCACATGGGCATAAATGGCCAAAGACTTGATAAATCTCAGATGGCTGCTAGAGGTTACTCGCTTTCTACCACAGACTTCCACATTGTTCTGGAGATCCCCATAGGCTCACCAGATGGTTATTACAAGGTCTGATTTAAATTTTCACTTTGAATGAATTTTCATTTTAAGAAATGATCCAGCCAACACCTTGATTATTGTGTAATTGCAGAGTCATGCCCCAGATTACCAGTACCATATCACTTATACTATTGAGCCCATGCTTGATGTACTCTGGAGGGCAGACAACCAAGATGACACCAGATACAAAGTTTTGTTCCCCATTACAACCCCACCAATGCCTCTTCCTCCTCATGCTGAAGACCGTAAGTCCTTTAAGTTACTTGCTACATTCAAATATTGGGATGGTTCTATATCTCACTCTTCTCCTCAGGTACCATCCCAGAGGACAGGGTGTTCAATGTTCATGTTGGGACCTTCCTTCATGATGTGGAGCTGAGGAATATCACTTTTTCCACTGGAGTTCTTTCTGTTGCTGAAAGCAATGCAGAAGGCTTTGCTGTAGAGAAATACATCCTCCCCAATGGAACATCTGTCTTCACTTTACAAGTGCCCTTTGCTGCTGATGTTGTCCTAAAGCATGTATGACTATGAAGTATTAAGCGCCCCCTCATACATGTTCCCATGTATGACTTTATAAAAAAATAAAAAAAAATTATTCTTGTCCATCAGAATCCTGAACCCCTGGTTACAACCTACTTCCTCCCTTTGGTCTTTGGCTTCGTTATCCACCCTGAGGAAAGTCAATTTTCCCACACTGTGGAATTGCAGGCTTCACTGCAGGATGTTGGTAAGACTTCTTAATATATAAATGCACCCTTCAACCCTTCCAAAGGGGGCAAGAAATTAAATGCTTCTATCTTGCTAGTTCTACCAACACTATTTGGGATCTGCGACCTGGAGTATTTCTACATTGGTGTTAAATATGGCAATCGGGGACACAACTTCAAGACCTTGGTTGGCACTCAAGACCTGACACCAGAACTGGCTGACTACTTCAAGTTTTATGACAATGGTACACACTACAGCATTGATGTTCCATATTATAATGCAGTTACTGCCTTTGAGGTAAGCAAATTCTCCTGAATGTTCTGTTTTTTTTTTGTTTTTTTTTTTCTCCCTGTGAATCTGAACTAAATCATCTTGCTCTTGTAGGTGATGGCAATGGATTCAGTCAGAGCCAGACTTGATGTGCTGCTGTGGGATCCAGTCAACCAGTGGGTGCTTGGTGATCTCTACCTGACTTGCAACTTCCCTCTGACAACCACCAGTAAGATCTCTTATCATGGTATTGTATATTTTGATGCTTCCTTCAGTGAGACTTCCTTAAACCTTATCCTCTTTAGCATGCTACCCCAATGGAACCATTACTGCCCTGGCTGTGAAGGTGGAATCTGTGCCAAATCTTCAGCCAAGCTGGCTTACTTTGCAGGACAAGTCCTGCACACCAGTGTTCAGTGACGATCGTTTTGCCAGATTTACCTTTAGAGCTGACTCCTGTGGAACAACCAGAACAGTAAGTCTGACTTTATTGGCACACTGCTTTGTTTTTAAGGTTCTAATGCATCACTTTGGTCTAGTTCTTCAACCAATACATGCTGTATGAAAATGAGATTGGCTTATATCACAACACCAAAGATAATTTGGCCTACACGTCACCAGTTGATCCTGACTACAGGTAAGACTTTAAAATTTACTTGAATCAGTTATATAGATTAACGGACATCTGTCCCCTAGGCAAAAGATCTCTTGCTACTACACAGTCAATGACACGCAGACCATAGGCTTCAGCTCCTCCCCCAGACACTCTGATCCCAGAGCAGAGATAGGGTCAGGGCAGTTCATGGTGCAAATGAGACTGGCCCAGGGTAAGGTTTCCATAACTTTTGACCACTAATTCACTTCCCACATTTGTGCCACCCAACTTGTCATTGTATTAATACTGATCTTCCTCCAGATCCCTCATACGACTACTTTTACAAAGCAGAAGACTATCCAGTGCAGAAATATCTAAGGCAACCTTTGTACTTTGAAGTGGATCTGATGCAGTCATCTGACCCTCACTTGGAACTGATCTTGGAAAACTGTGTGGCTACTAATCAAGAGGATAGAAACTCTGTTCCCAGTTGGGACATCATTGTGAATGGGTAATGCAGTGACTTGCCAGGTCCAGCAAAAGTCTTAAATAAGCTGTCTCTAAGAGTTTGTTTCTCTCATCCAGCTGTGAGAACCCTGATGATGGCTATGCCACAATCTTCCATCCTGTTGCCATGGACAACCAAGTTTCAACCCCAGCTCACATCAAGCGCTTTTCAGTGAAAATGTTTACTTTCATTAAAGATGAGGAGGTTCTGCAAGATGAGGTAAATTTCTCTATTGGCAATACAGCCACCTTGTCTGTAGAATTCCTAACTATGTATTTGACGCCCTCCAGATCTATGTCCACTGTGATGTAGTGATTTGTGATACAACCAGCCCTCCAGAAGGCATCTGCCAAGGCCAGTGTCAGGGCTTAAAGCCCTCATACCAAGGCATGAAAAAGGGTAAGAATTCAAAATTGAGCCAACTGCTACTAGATATTTAATTTGTTTTTCTATTGCAGGAAAAGGTACAGCTTCAACACACAAACGAGAGATCTCCTCTGGACCGATCCAAATTCATAAATAAACTATCTTAAATGTATTCTGTTGACTGTTGCATTTTTGCTGGTGACTAAAGGCCATTTTGTTAATGTGCATCAATTGCATATTGTGCCTTGGCTGTAACGCTGCATTTGACATGCACGTGTCAGTTTAAGCCAAGACAGCCAGTGAACAGAAGCTGTGCACTCAAAAAATGCAATGCCAAGGTTTGGGAAGGCTTGGAACTGAGAAGTAATGGGCCAATTTTATCTCTAATTTATAAACTTTTAATGGAAAGTAGCTGTGGATTGTGTAACGGGCGACTCTACTGTTCTGTATCAATACACCTCAATAGGGCAGACTTGCATACCCTGTAGATGGTTATAGTATATTTGATTGTGTCTAAATTTAGAGTTGGGTTTAAAATGCTTAAATGTATGAAAGGGCTCAGTTTCAGTGTTAGATAATGGGAGACTTCAGTTTGATCTCTGCTGTCTGAAAGTGTCAGGCAGTTTAGTGCTGTGCCATTTGGAGGGTTGTAATTTGCAACGGTTACCACAACTGCTGAACTTGGTAAAGATTTTTTTTTTTTTTTTTTAGGCCAGATCCCAAGTATGCTTAAGGCAGTGGCGGAACATGCATTTCACAGCTAGGCCTTCAGTAGTGCGCTATCTGAATCAATTCACCCCTCTAACTATTTTATGGTTATAGAAATCATATGTAGAAATGCAGTAGGGATGTCCCTATCCAGCTTTTTGTATCAAAGTTATCTACTTTAGTTCTAAGACTCATGTTGAACAGGGATTTACTCATTAACTTAATGTTTATGACACAGACTTGTGGGTTAGGAGATGCTAATGTTCGTGTGGGATCGGACTTAGAGTCTGGATCGGCATTTTCTCCTGCCGGCCGATACGATCCAAATATCGGATCGGGACCAATTTAAAATACAGTATAAAGATCAGGGGTGCACAAGTCTTCTACCCCCCCACAACCGCCCCCCCCCCCCCCCCCCCCAACAAAACAATATCCTCAAACTCGTGACATTATTTAGGAAAAAAGCAACAATTTACTGAAAATGGTCTTGACAGTAAATCCCCCACCAAATCATAAAACAGCTATTACACCAAAACAACTATATTTCGGTTTGTTTGCTAGCGGTGTGAATACGGTGACGTTGCCTATAGGCCATAGGCTGAAGCTCAAAATGTGGCTAGAAATAGGATTTCGCTCCACTATCCTGGGGACTACTTTTCGATAGCACTTTTCCAATCTTGAATATGTACTGGAGCTGGGAAAAAAAGTTCTCCATGGGATTCCTGCCAGTATTTGAGAAAATGGGTGCCAAAGGTGACAGTTTACCCAAAAATGATTTTGGGTCTCCTACCATTTTCAAACCCTTGTAACTTTTTTATTATTAAGCCGATCGGACAAACATTTTTTATTCCCACAGACATTCATACTTACTCTGAGCTTCTAAAGCGGCAATGTTCTGCGTGCTTTAAGTAAGGAGTTATTCTAAATGAAAACATACACTTTTTAACAATTTCAAAATCTCCCAAAATATATATTTATTGCACATGAAAACTGCAATTCTTTTAATTTTAAATTGGAAAAACTCTAATAGAAAGATATCCCTTTGTGTCTGGTTAATTAATAATATTTAAAGTGGTGTGAATTTTATCACCTAGCAGACCAGTTACAATATTGGAAGCAAAATTTTCGGAAATAACAATAAAAACTAGAAGAATCTTCAAGTAAATTCATACTGTTTATTCAATGGATCTGATATCAACTTAAGCAATCATGGAATTAATGAACAAATAATAACAAAAATAATAGTAACAACCCCCCCCACCACCACCACCACTCCATCCCCACACCAACAAGAGTCACTTCTTCTGTTTGTTGCAACATTTATTAATATTTACAGAGAGAATTAATCATCTTCAGAAAAACTGAGAGAGAATAAGAGGCCTACATATAATTTTTCAATTACTTTTGAACAATTATACCAAGCACTATAAGCATGCCAAAGTTTATATCTCCCAAATTTTATACATGTACATATATAATTATAAAGACCGATTCTAACCATTTATAAATCTCCACTCAGTAACTATTGACAAATGGTTTTCAAATTGGTTTTCAGAAATGAAATGGTTTCAATCAGCTAACCCGAGGGTTGTGAATTCACTCTTCTGAGGCAAGACATAATATGGAAATGTACAGGGAATTAAAGAAGGCACAAAGACATTTCTGTTTTTAAACAATTACTTTTGTTGGACCCAGCAAGCCTTGAGATGTTAAACTTTTTAGGATCACTTCGGGTTGTTACGACTTGAGAATTACAATAGAAAACACAAAGAAACTATGAATCATCTAAATCATAGGAGTGATAGGAGTCTCCTCCTATCACTTCCTGCAGGTGTTCCTAGAGCTGTGGAGTCTGGATCTGTGATTGGGAGTTTCCTGCTGCTCCGTGTTCCTGCTCTGCTACTACTTTGCATAGTGTTATTTCTGTCATAACTCCTATCATTATCATTAGTATCAATATACATAAAATTGAATTGAATTGAACTTTCTTTGTAGCACTGTTTGTGGTACCGGACTTCAATTGCGACACAATCTTTTCCACGTACATCCTTGAGGATGGATTCGTCCATTTTCACTTCAGCTGCTTTAACCAAACTCCCTAGCAAAGAGAGAGTTAAAGTTCAATCATAAACCAGCTGCCAACAAATAATATCAAATACCTTTTCTCTGTTTTACCAGACTGAACTGGTAGTTGGGTGACAAATTTAAAATCTAACCATTATTTGACAAATCAATTAATTGCCTATGTTAGCCCGATTCTTTAGTTGGAAACCTGAGAATAAACCAGAGTCGATCAAGAGTAAAAAGTTGACATTTATTGGGTCACAGGTAAAGTATTTCAGCGCTGGGCTCTTCACAGAGGAAACCTCTCTCTCAGGGTCTCAGTCGGCAAAGAGCTCTGAGATCTGGGTGTGATGGGTCTTTGTCTCCTAAACTGGGCACACCCCTCAAAAGGAGGACTGGACACAACCAAGTCCTATTGGTTAGTTACCTCTAAGACTAACAAGCCGGATCGTAAATTCATGTTGATGACATTGGAATGTGGTACCAAATGATGTGTGTGTGTGTGTGTTAACTTAAAGACGTGGATCTAATGCAACGGAGAAAGAAAAGAGAGAAAGAAAAGAGAGAGCAAAGAGAATCTGTGGTTACAGCCAGACACTTCATATAGTTATGAAAGAAATAAAACAATTAGAAATCTACATAGATCATGTGATAGCATACTATGCTAAAGTGTGTATTTATAACCAAATCCTAACACCTATCATCACTTCAAATTCATAATGCCTTTTATTATTATTGAGGCCCTACACATAGCCTTCATACACCTACTTCATAATGATGTGAGCAGGCTAGGGCTGGCACCAATTACACATGCATTTTTTTTTATCAACAAATGTATTACTTTAGCTTTTGATTATAAGCCACAAACAAAGATGCTGTCTGCAAATTATCTAATCACCAGTATTCATAGTTTCTGCTTGGACCAATTTACCTTTCTTTGTCTTGTGTCCCTCCGCCAACGTGCGGTCAATTCCGTCAATACACTTACGTGCACATACGACCAGCTTCTTCCACGAACAACTGTTAGTGGCTGTGTCCGTTCTTTGTCTACCGATTATATGTGTGTGATGCATATATAATCCTAATTTCTCTTGCGTTTTTTGTCTGATCAACGGGAACACGCTGCTCCACGGGAGCAGCCATGTTTGTTGTTGTTCTTCTGTTCTCGCCATCTGAATGGGAGAGCGCACCTGAAGAACGCGCTCTGATTGGCTAACGGCTAGGCGGCTTGATTCGAGCGTACTTTACCGGTGTGATCAGGCTACCGATATAGTTACATTTTTAAGTAATTATTGTAAAAATACTGGCGCAAAGCGATTGGAGAACTTTTGGTTATGAGCTCAAAATGCACTAAGGATTTTTTTGCAGGTGTCATTTAGTAGTCCCTAAATAGGTGGAGTGAACTTGAACGATACAGGCTTCAGCCTATGGCCTACTAAGGCCTTCTAGAAGGCCCCAGTGTCACCAACTTAAAATCTGATAGGTTAAAGCAACAGTGTACTCAACATGTATTTTCTGTTGGGGGGGGCCTGCAGAACGGATTGTGAAGGCCTCCAGGCAGACATCTTTGACTTTGACCCTGCTTAGCGACAAATGATGGCTGAAATGTGATTGGTTAAATGCTTTTATATGAAAATGCATGTCTGGAAGCAGCGCAACCAGGGAAAAAGCTATGAAAGGAAGTGGACAGACTATTTAGAGATATTTAATAAGTTTCCATGGACAAAACAATTAACATCAGTCTTTGATTCAGATATTTTCTTAGGCCTGCAGAGAAGGCCTTGCAGGCCCTGACGGCCCACCACTGGCTTAAGGAGTGCAAAGATGTCTGGCTGGCATAAATTTGTTCTTGTTGGGCACTTTCCCTTTTGAAAATAGAGCTTTGTCAGATAAGTCCCCAGCTGAAATTCATTTCCATTGATTTCACCTTCAGAAATCGGTTAGCTGCATACATGTAAATGTTCTTTCACGCAAATATGTGAGATTGCATCTCAAAGTATCTATAGGCATATTCATTATTTAAAATTAAATTATATTGAAGACCACATCCTCTAAACCGGGGGTGGCAGATCCAGGCCATAAAGGCTGTTCATGCAGGTTTAAGTTTTCCCTGCTTCTACACACCTGAATCACATCAGTCTTGTGCAGAGCCATCTTTAGAGATCAATTATATCAGGTGTGTGGAAGGAAACCAAAGGGCAGTGACCCTTGAGGCCTGGAGCTGCCCAGCCCTGAGGAGGCACTATAGAGCTTTTTAGTGCTCACTTTGGAAACCTGCATCTCAAATGGTATGAAAGTGCATTTGGAAAGCTGTTGATTCTGGAAGGTATGCACTTTAGCTAAATAAGTTCCCATCAAAACCACACAGTGTTGGGTCTACTGTCCATGTCTTATTTATAAACTATTCATGTATTGTTCCACAATGGTGGAATGACTTACTCAAGCACAACAGTGGCACCCCTGTCCAACAACTCTGGAAGACCCAAAGTCTTAAGAGACCATATCCTACCCTGCACCTCCAGATTAGTGAATTCTTTCCAAAACCAATCTGGATGCTTTGGATAAAGCATCTTATAAATGCTTGGAAACCCGGGATTTCTGAAGTTAGAGTCCAGATATTAAGTACAATACCTAGTCTGTCCAGACATTTACAGGCTATTAGACGTTTCATGTGTAACTCAGACCTGTCAAAAAAAAAAAAAAAAAAAAAAGTAGTGACAGCCAGTGTTGAGGGACATTTTGGGTAGCAATGACACTTCAAATAGTTGGTATTCACACTTTGATTTAACATCTGGGGCTCTTCCAAAGGCCTTGATCATGGACCCTTATTAAAAATTAAGGCCTTTGTTTAAACTGCATTTCAATTGAAAAACTGAACTTTAACACCTCAGTTTTCAATTCAGACCATTTCACTGGCCACAGGTTTCTGTACAAGACCAGTTCCCTTGAGGCTGCATTACACAGGATTTCTCTCATGCAGGTAAGTTCGAACTCAGCACAAATACAATACATCTGAAGTGATATAAAAATGTTTATTTATTAATGATGAGTGGTCCAACATACACATGACTGGAGTCATGAGCATCTCGTCTTTGACCTGAAGAGACAAATGAGCAAGTATTCAGTTTGAAATCCAACAAGATTGAAGATGACAGTTAAACTAGCATGCAAGTTTTGTGCAGTCTCATACCTTTGGGCCCATTTTTGGGGTCTGAGCACTCCACACCACAGACTCCGCTAAGTTGCATTTTAGTGTGACAGATCACAATATCACAGTGGACAAAAACCTGCAAGATACAGGTAACATTAGTCTGGTATAAGTGCAGAAGACTAGTAGTTTCCCCCCCATTCAAGTTACCTGGCTGCTCAAGTCATCTTGGCCCTCTGCAAAGGCAAACATCTGGACCTCAAAGCGTTTGAAGTGAGAGGGATAGTGAACTCTGGCATCAGTCTGAACTGGGTGGAAGACTACCTGGTATGGGTCCACTGGGTTTGGACAGCTAGGGGATTTTTAACAGTTTGGAGAAAAGATATCAAACCCAAAAAGTCTTTGACACACTTAAAATAAATAAAGCTCAATTTAAAGTGTTGCATATTTACCTGTTAATGATCAGATTCCATCTGGGTTGAGAATTCCTGTCCTTGTCCTGTGTTGCCCAACAATTCTCTAGCTGGAGTGAAACTTGAGGGTTTGTGGACTTCATCAACTGGACTTCAAAGTACAGGGGCTGCTGTAGATATTTTGCTATGGGATACTCCTCAATCTTCTGGAACTTGCTGTAGGAGTCATCTGAGAGAAAGCATAGATTGAGCCAGGTTGTCAAATCAAGTGTGAATAGCAACCAATCATGACACGTTTCTAGTTTCATTCTAAAATTTAGTTAGACAATATGGTTGTCAAGTTTTGATTTCTAGAGGTTTACATAATTGGGACAGCTAACCAACCTGAAGCAAGTCTCATTTCAATTTGTAGCTGGCCTTTTGAGTTCTCAGCAAATGGTTCACTCCTGCGCTGTCTGGTGTTGAAGGCCACAGCATGGCTTTTACTGATGTCATAGGAACATGACACCTGTAGCCTGCATTGTAAAGAGTAGTTACTTTCAGTTTGACGAGCAAATTTCCATAAAAACCAAGTACTTGTAGCTTAACAAGTTGGAAGCTTCTTATGGTCTCAAGTGTCACCCTAAACAAGCTTTTATTTAAAACACTTACTCATACTCTGGGAGCTCTGGTGCCATTTGCATTTCCAGTTCATCTGGCAGTGAGATTTCATTTTCATACACCATGGCATCAGGCAGAAACTGGGGGAAAAAAGATTCACTTATAGTAGTCATAGCAGACATAATGAAGTTCAGAAGCACCATACCTTTCTTGTGGTCCCGCACGAGTTTACAGCAAAGACAAAGTAAGCATAGTGGTCATTGCTGTAGACTGGGCCACAGCTGGGGTCTTTGAGGGTGAGCTGACGTGGATTCAGAGTAGGAACAGATTCCACTTTGACAGCCAGGGCAGTCATTGTTCCATTTGGAAAACACACTGAAGAGGAAACAAGCATCCAGTTTCATGCCATTTGAGAATACAAAAAATAAATAAGTTCCAAACAAACCTGTCAGTCCTGAGGGAAAGTTGCAAACCAAAGAGAAGTCTTGGATTTGAGCATTTGTTTCTGGACTGCTCAAAACTACATCAAGCCTGTTCCTAATTGAAGATTCCTCGATAGCCTGAGACAGTGTTAAAGATGGGGATTTAGGAAGAAGATACACTTTTTTTTTTTAAATCTAGAAACTGGAGTCACCTCAATTGCAACATCTGGGGATGAAAATGGCACTGTAAAACTGAAGTGCGTCCCATTCTCCAAGTAGTTATAATGCTGAGCTAAACTGGGCGTCATTAGCCGTTTTCCCACGGTGGTCTGGAAGCTGAAGCCTTGAGTTCCATATTTCACAATGATATGGAAGTTGTGGTGATCACAGCCACCAGAGACGGAGGGTGAGACTGTTTGGGTAGAAGTTCAGAATGTTAATAGTGCTTTGATTTCTTTAAAGAATCATTTGGGAATTCCTCAGTTGAGACAGGAGTTCAGAGAACCAACCTGAGTTCTGTAATACAGCTTCAACCTGAGCTGTGTGAGAAAAAGGAACAAAACTATCCAGCACCAGCAAGCCAAATGTCATGTGAAGAGAGTAGATGACGACACCATCTCCATTCTGGAGAAGGACAAAACAAGGTTAAAGAATTCACAAGGCAAATTTCTCATGCTAAAATTAAAATCTTACCTGTTTTGAGACAACAGGGTCTGTGAAGGGCACCTGCAGTACAAAAACCTTCATGCTGCCGTTAACAGCCATGTGCTCCATTATGTGAAAGCCTCTTGCATTGCAGTCAGCCATGGACAATACTTCCGAGGGGAATGTGACGTTTAGAAGAACCACATCAAGGGCAAAATGCCCCAGCACCATCTTAAAGGTTTGCTCTGCTGGAACTGTATCTGTAGATAGAGTGGTTGAGGAATTGGAACCAGAGCAGCACAGACCTCAAGTTGTCACAACTTAAAATCTTGACTTACTGTCAACAAGTTGGAGATGTCTAGGCAATAAATGTGTTGCAATGTGAAATAGAACTTTGTATCTTGTGTGCTCATGAGATGAGTCTTCAGTCCAGAGCATTTCAAGCATTGGCTCAATCATATAGGAAACATAATACTGATTGTGCTGAATATGACTCTGGGGGAGAAACAAAAACAAGCAAGATTCAGAATTGAAGTTTGTAATAGTTGGGATTACCATTTTTGAAGTAGTTTACTGGTGTAACGGTGTAGTGGTGGTTATGGTTTAAGCTTCAAGTTTACAAAAACACATAGACCCAGCAACAAATTAAGAGTATGCTAGAATACTCTAGCATACTTCCTTTTACCTTGTAATAGCCACCAACAGCACCAATAGGAATTTGAGTGACAATGTAGAGGTCGTTTAAGGATAATGAGTATTGCCGAGCCTGCATCTCAGCACCGTCAAGCCTTTGACCATTGATTCCAAAGTGCACCTCCATTAGATTGTAGTGGCCAGAGGTAATCATTGGGTCAATTTGCCGGGGCAAATACCAGGTGATTATGCCAGAGTTAAAGAACACGCTACCTGAAAATAAGAATGCATTCAGACTAGAGGGTCTGAATCTTACATGGAATTTTCAGACGATACGCATCAGAGTTGATTATTAAATCAAATTTCAAATGACTCAGGTTCTATACAACGTATTCCCACAAGGCCAAAGCCATAAATTCTACCTTCTTGAACAGGGCAAGCAGCAGCTGCATCGATTTGAGTCGCCAACCATTTCTTTTCAAAGATGATAGAAGTTTTGAAAACCCTCATGGTTACTCCTGCAACCTGTGGGGAAATGTGCAGTTTAAGGCTTTGAAAATTTTGGTTGCTCCATGACGTTCAGCGAAAAGCCACAGACTCACATTCTGATGATACGTTTCTGGTGCCATCATTGGGCTTCGGAGAACCAGTCTTGAAGGAGTATTTCCAATCCCATACCCACTTTCCTGGGCATTAGCCACGCTCATAGGTTTCTCTCCCTCAGGTGTGAAGAACACGATAGTCGTCATCCTAAATCCTGCATCAACGGGCTGTTTCTGTAAGGTAGACAGCATTGAAATATATAGAGCTCAACTATAGCCCAGGAGAGTTCCAGAAAGTCTAATTAAAGTCAACCTCAGCAGCACGGCGAGAATTAACTGCCTTCGAGTTGGATTGTGGGACGGGATGTTTAGGCAGAGTGTAGTCATGTGGCAATGCCCTATTCACCGACACCTGGAGAGGATGAGGCCATGCTGTCAGTAACAACCCAGTTCTACTTAGTCAAGCATGCAAGCCTTGAAATTAAAAACAGGCTCAGGAGCCATTTATGGAGATTGGCCTTCCTGCAGTCACCTACCTCCATATAGTTGTGGTTACAGACAATTTCCCTGGAAGCCCAGGCAGTGTAGTGGCAGGCCTCAGTCACCTGATATAGCTCATCTTCAGCATAGCGGTTCCCGTGGACCCGGAGATGAAGTGTGGTCGTGAATATTTTATCATCCTGTGAAGATAGTCATCTATAGTTGCCCCCATGTCAAAAAGTTACATTCTACACCAGTTAAGAATCTAGCATTACCACATTTTGAGCAAAACAGTTCGGCAGGGAGACATAAATCAAGGCGTTTCCAGGTGTTTCCTTCTTCACACTGAAGCCACACTGAGAGGCCAAGCTCGGAGTCAGAACAACAACAGAGTTATCTGAAGTGGAAGAGAACGGCAAGTTTAATCCTTTCCGCTTCAGAAGAAGCAAAAGACAGGCGTCAACTTACTAGTGGCAACAGCTACTTCCAAAAGTTTTCCTCCAAGTGGGCCAACATCCACACGCATGACATTCCCCAGACAAATTGTGTTGATTTCTGGGATTAAAGACAGATACCATTACCAGTGCAGTCAGTCATTACAGTTGAAGGTAAATGTTTAAGGAACCCCCACTCCCCTAAAAAAAAAAAAAAAAAGACATACTTAAAGAAGTTTTCTGTTGAGCTTCAATATTTACAGCCAACATCAAGGGAATAAACCACCTGAAAAAGACGAAAGTATAAAGATAGCAAAACATAAGAGTGAACAAGGAAAGTTATACAAAATTAAATACAAACCATAATCTAAATAAGGGACCCATGGCACAGGAGGAAGGTGACTGCAACATCAAAGGTTCAGTTCCCTTCTTTTCGTTATTTTCTCTTCTTTTGTGTTTGTATTCACAAGCTTCTGATTAAGTTAGCAGTGACCCTAAACTCTGCAGATCCAAACTTTGGCTTTAAGCAGGGGGGCGCCGACACTTAGATATACCACCACAAACAGGTGTCTCCAATGACTGCCTGCTGGGGATAATTGGATGATTGCACTTTATGTTGCATTCAATGCCAGCTGGTGATTTAGGATTCCATTTTAGATAAACGTTAAATTAATTGATTAAAAGTTCTTGTACCTCTCGCCTGTCATACGAGTGGAGAAGGCAAGAAAACTGTAACAGTACATACAAATGAGTTGATGCAATTTGTACTGTACTGTTCCCTGAAGGAGTAAAACCAAGGGCTAAATAAAGTTGAGTCTAAGTCTAAGTTGAGTCTGCACATGGAACATACACAGGTTAAGATTGGCTCACAAAAGTTATTGAAGGCAATATGAATGCATGCACAGACATTTAATATCCTAAGCTAAATAAATAAAACCCTTTTGCAACAAATAAAGGTATCTCTGTAATCATAATGCAGAATTGTCTTTTCTTGTTTTAATATGTTGTTTAAATTTTAATGCCATACAAATGTTTCAAAAGTGTTGGGACAGGAGTATGTTACTCCCATGCTTCATTAGCCCTTCTTTACCAACTCTCAGTAAGAGTTAAGCCACTGAGAAGAGCGTTGCACTTAACGAAGCCTGCCGGAAATATTTTCCCTAAACATGTGTCAGTTCTGCGTTTTTTAGAGTCCAGGTAGCTGCTACATATGGCCCAAATCTATACTCTCATTGGCATGGGCCTTTAAACATGCCAGTTGTACTATCTGAGAACACAGAAAAATGTCAGAGGTCTTGCTCTTCTCTCTGATGTGCAGACAAGCTGCATCTCCTTTGCTCAAACACGAGCCGGGATGCACTTTATTCCTCAAGTGCTTGCAGGTGCAGGATTTTCAGAGGCACAGAATGCCCACACGAACTGGGATCATTGCTAGGATGAGGGGTGTCTTCGCATCTTTGCAACCACTCTTCTGCCCTCCTTTCCTCTCCTCCCTTCTCCCCTCCCCTCTCCTCTCCTCTCCTCCCCCCTCGCCCCTCCCTGTTCCCCGTGGACTGGACCAAGCCGTCCCGCCCCCAGCCTCTCCTGTCCCGTCAGTGGAGCTGCGGCACCGCGCTTCCTACAGCACCCACTCCGCGCAGCGCCTCAGAACATTAGGAACGCCAAGCAAGCCGGATAAAAGTTATTTTCATGGAAAGAACGGCTCCAAAAACAGGTATGTTTAAGGTGTGCTTTACATTTTGACCTCGTTTTTTGTAATTTATTACATAAAAAAATGTTGATAAGTAAGCATCTGAAGAAAAACCTTGTTTTTTTTTTTATATAACTCGCTTCGCAGGATAGTGGGGGGGAACGAATGGATGACAGACTTTGATACGAACGTAAACAATCAGAAAATACACGGGCTAGAAATCTGCGCCAGCAATGGTTTGGTTAATGTGTGAAATGCAGTGGGGGTTTTGTTTCAACTTGTTGAATCAAGTTTACTCTGTAATTTGATTCTAGTAGTGATAATCCTCCATTTCAGTCCTCAGAGAAGTTACAGTCCCTGACGCCTTTTCTTGCTCCAGCAAGCCATTTCCTCTGTGTTCTGTATTGATCTCTCTCCCCTACAGAGGATCAGCGTGGTCCAAAAGACATCCGTCTGTGTAAATGCACGACTCACAATCCTGACTTTTTTCCCGTTTCATGTCTCTCGTTAGGACCATGGGATATGGGCAAATCCTCCACCGGCATGGGAATGAGGAGGACCAGGTCCACCTCAACGTGGGAGGGGTGCGACATGAGGTGGCTCCGGACATGTTGCTCCGCTTCCCCCACACACGCCTGGCTCGCCTGCTGCGCTGCCAGAGCGAGGCGGCCATCCTGGAGCTGTGCGATGACTACGTCCCGGCCGAGAAGGAGTACTACTTTGACAGGAATCCCCGGATTTTCCTCTGCGTGCTCAATTTCTACCACACGGGCCGCATCCACATGATGGAGGAGTTCTGCGTCTTCTCTTTCAGCCAGGAAATTGAGTACTGGGGCATCCAAGAGCTGCACCTCAGCTCCTGCTGCAACAACTGGTACCACGAGAGGAAGGAGTACATCGAGGACAGGGACTGGGACATCCGAAGTGATGACCAGCAGCCCAGCTTGGATTCCTCCTTTGAGGAGCTCTCTGCTCTTGACAAAGACCTCGCCAAGTTCAAAGGCGCCTGGTGTGCAGAAGTGAGGAGTTACATCTGGCTCAGGCTGGAGGATCCAGCTCACTCCACCGCCTCGAAGATAATCGCCGTGGCTTCCCTCAGCGTGGTGTTAACCTCCATTGTTGCCATGTGCGTCCACAGCATGCCTGAATTTCACCACATGGAAGACGAGAAGTCCACCGAGGATCCCGCCTTCGCCATCCTGGAGGAGATATGCATCGCCTGCTTCTCCGCAGAGTTCATGATCAGGCTGATAGTAGCACCGTCCCGAAGGAAGTTCCTCGGAAACCCGTTGAACCTGATTGATGTTGCTTCCATTTTGCCGTTTTACGCGACTTTGGCCCTGGAGACAGCGGATGAGGACGCCAAAGAGGAGAGCGAAGACCTAGAAAACGTGGGCAGGGTGGTGCAGGTTATGCGTCTCATGAGGGTCCTCAGAATCCTCAAACTGGCTCGCCACTCCATCGGCCTGCGAGCGCTGGGCGCCACGGTGCGCCACAGCTACCACGAGGTGGGTCTGATCATCCTCTTCCTCTCAGTAGGAATCTCCATCTTTTCTGCTCTTATCTACTTCGCGGAAAAAGAAGAGAAGGACACGGACCTGGGGACCATCCCCTCTGGTTGGTGGTGGGCCATGATCACCATGACCACGGTCGGCTATGGCGACACATGCCCCGTGACGCTGGCAGGAAAGATAGTGGCCACCTTATGCATCATCTGTGGCCTGTTAGTGGTAGCTCTGCCTATCACTATCATCTTTAATAAGTTTTCAAAATACTATCAGAGAAACAAAGCCATGGAGGGACAGGGTATCACAAAGCCTGAGAGGCAAGACCCGGAGCTCCCACATTATAACATCAGAGACTTGTTCACAGGCAGCGTTTATCCCTTTATAGGAAGCATTGCCTTCAGGAACAGTGTGAGCAGTGGAGGGGATGTTACAGACGCCTCCAGCCTCCAGGACATTGAGGTGTATGATAATGACACGTGTGAAAATGGGTCAGCCAAATGAGACTCGTGCCATTTCTCTGGGCACTTCCAGCCCCCTTAATGACAGCAAATCACCCCGTGCCTCAGAGGGCAGAGAGCTCCATCACCGGCCTTGCCTTCCTGCACTCTCCTCCTCCCGCGGTTTGACAGAGATCTATGCTGGCCGTGAAGGTCTGTTTTTTTTTTTTCCCTACTTATGAAATATACAGTGTTGCTAAAACCAGGAAATCTATGGGGAATAATCTGAACCTTGCTTGGAGGTTTGAAAGCCCATTTTCTGCTTGAGAAATCTGCAACGATGCATGTAGGAGGCCATAATGTTAATGTTTTTTAAAGTAATGTCCTTTTATTGATTTGTTTGCTCGCTGAAACTTCAGGCGGAGAGTTCGCCAGATGCGAGAGGCCGGAATGACGGCACTGTTCAATGTCGTAAAAAGGCTGTTACAGATCTGATGTTATGCAGCCTGCATGATATAAATGCATTTTGAGAGCAAGAAATAAAAATAGTTGCATAGAATAGGAAGAGAGCTTACATGTCTCTCAAAGCACGGAGGAAAGCACAGGTTGTTCTTAACATTTTGTTTTGGATAGCTGTTTTGGCATGCTGGGGCATTTACCTGTGTGAACATGAAATAAAACTTAAAAGAAAGATGTTTCTCCTCTTTTGTGACTACATGCCTTAGAGTAACATCTGTTGCTTTTATTTATGTTATCTCTGACAACAAGAAATTATCCAAACTGTGCACCGCTTGTAACTCCTCCAGACTTACATTAGTCCAAAATGTTAGTGGAAATTGGAAATTTATGGGGGAGAGTTCTTCAGCTACTCACCCTTTTGTGTTCCTCTCTGCATTGATCTCCTGTCCCCTGTTGTAATTTCCACTTGAATGAGCCGCCGCACTATAGAGCAAGTTAAAAAATAATAATGTCTCAGCAGAGGTCTTCAATGTACTCATGCGGCTGATTTTTCTCACAGCAAGATGCTTCCTGAACAATTTGTTTTCAGGTCGAATTCAAAGTTCAGCTGCTTCCCCGTCTAGCAGCAGTTAAACAGTCAAACTTGTTATTGTAGTAAAGAACATCGGTGTAGAAGTTGGTGTCTGTCACGCACAAGCCTGCTTTCTGCATGTTGATAGGCTGTAAAGGTAAACCCACTTACTCTCAGGCTTTTCATTAACATCCCTAAATGAGTTTCGATCCTTAGGTATCCTGTGTCAGACGTGCATCATCTGGTAGATCACCATATTGCTTCATCCACAATTTCTGCTCATTGCTACCATCAGTTGCTATTTTTTTCAGATTAAGAATTGATACCACAACACAATGATTGCCAGTAATTAAAATACAGGTTTGTGTGTTATACTAACTGCTTTCTGTATGGATTTTTATATAGACTGAAGGATTGTTATCTTAAGAGAAGTCTGAAAGATTGCAATTGAAGACCAGACAAAAAGCCAGTGGGGACTTTTTTTGTAAATACCTCTGTGGAAATATAATTAATCCAGTTTATTACCTCAGTGAACATTTAATTTCACATATAGTTTAAGAGACTGTGATTTGTGGCGCATGATTTTATTGAGGGAAAATATCTATCAAATGACCACATAACCATTTGAAAGCATTCATAGTTTAGCATTTTGAAGTTACACTTTCTTTCTCAATTTAAAAATGGGAAGATAATGTGGATTTTATCATCTACAGTACATAAAATCATTCCAAGGGAATCGGATAACATTCAACGTGTTAATGTACACATAGACTGAGAGTTTGGGTACTGAACATGGATACTGTGATTGTGCCGAAGAACCTGGCTACCATTGGGAAACATTGAGGATTTAATTAAATGAAAATGCTATATCCAGCAGGAAATCTCAAATCGACACTCATTGGTCAGCTCATAGGCCCTAAATTCTTATGTTAAAGTAAGAAGTAAGAGGAGATGCAGAGAGGGGACAAACCTGTGACTCTCCTAATTTATTTTATTAAACTCTAAGCTGTCATCAAAATGTGCAGCTCTCTGGTCCAACCAATGTTTTTAGATGTTCCCTGTCTGTGTGATGGTAGTGTGGGGATTATGCTGCATTAGTATGAAGAAGGATTTATATGGTGATCATTACCGTTAGCACACGGACGTACTGTAAGAATGAATACTACCACCATACTACAGTAGAATATCAATGAGGTAAGGTGAAGAGATGTTTTTATGAGCAGTGACATCAGTCAGGAATCTGTTGCCTTGGATGCGGATGAGGATGCGTCTTGAGAGAAAAGTGCTTTTATCACCATAACCCTCATCTTTGCGGCTTTGGGCACTGGCTCTGTTAATGGAAGTGGAATTTTACATCCTACTACTTCAATGCCAGTTAAAAAAAAACAGAAAAGGTAAAGCTATTGTGGTTATTTCAGGATGTATGTTATTAGTTTTTCTCATGATTTTTCCATAGCTGTTACAGTGTGTAATCTCACTTCCAAAAGGTTTGAATTAATCTCTGATCAGAGAACAAAGTACCATCTAAAACATGTAATGTCTTTGTATTCTCAGTGCTCCAGCTCCGAAACGTCTTTAAGTGTTGTAAAAATTAAATGAAAACATCAGAAAGTGGCCAAAGCTAATTTTGATTTGAGATGTTTGATGTTGTAATCCTAATATGTAAAAACCCTCAAAAATGGACACATATGTGGGCCCCAGTGTGAGTTTTTGCATCTGTTTGAGTTGACTTTGTGTTACAGATTAGCACTAAATTTAATGTTTAGAATGAAAATTATGAGAAACTGCTCAGTTAATGTTTCAGTTTGTTCTTGCAGACTTTTGCACATCACTGCTAAACATTACATGCAATCAGTGTGTCCCTTGTGAAGAATCTAATGTTCTTATATGATCGCCAAAGTGCCGTAACACAGCAAAGAGGCTGCAAGACGGTTATTGATGAAAAATGCAAATTCATGGGTGAAACTTGACATCAAAGCCAGTCTGAGCTCTGCTTCAACCGCGCTATTAAGCCTCGACATCAGGAAGTGAGCATGATCGCAAACAACTCGGTCAAAGTAAGTCCAAGCTCTCCCGGAGGGTATATTTGACCCTGAATCAAATTATACAAGCCCTCATGTGTTAGTTGAAATTGTAAAATGTCAATTGCTCGTAAATGTCACACATATGCTTTAATTTAATTGGATTTTTTCTTTAAATGAAGCCACCTTCAATACTTGCTTCTAAACTTCTGTGTGTTACAATGAAAGCTGATTGGATGTGGTGGAGCATTAAACCATCGAGATAAAAGGTGTCACTGAACAATCGGCTTCCTGTCAGAAAGACTGGGATCACTTTCATAAGTGGAAAGTACAAACAAATCAATCCAGTTTGTTTAAGCCGCCTCCCTCCCCTCTTTTAGATTCCTCCTCATCAGCGCGCCGCGTTTTTGATGTTGATTTGATGTGATCTGTGTGTGTGTGTGTGCGGACGGGCTACGGCGATGTTTGCAGGTTCCCAGCGCTGTCACTGCTGCCGTGTCTGCAGAAGATTCTGTGTTGGAAAAAAAGTCAATGCAGGGGACAGAGCAAGAGGAGGAGAGCAGCAGCCTTTTAGACTCGTCCCCGTGTGCTCAGTGCACTTCAGGTGTTTAGGAGAAAACATAAATCTCTCCTTGAGAGTCTGGCATTTATTTTCAGGTAAGGCATATGAACTTGTATATTACGCAGAGCCTCGGGCTCCATAAAGGCATTTGCCCCTGAAACTCACAAAATTAAAGGTCACTGCTTTGAGTGATGAATGTGCATAAGGCAAATTGAAGTTTAGTTTTCAGGGGTCAGTTGTAACAAGGAAATGTTGATAGTGGCACCAGCAAAATGGACGGAATAAGCCAGTCAGAACGAAAATCACGTTTTTAAATAATTCTTTATTCAAGTTTCAGGGTGAAACTGTAAGACAGCAAACAAAAACGCCTGTTATAGTGAATGCTGACTCTGGCTTTGTGTTGCGGTAGCTTCACAGATGCTGAAGTGATAAACAGCTGGTTCTGTCCATGTTAGGGCACAGCGTCTGGAGCAGGAAATGAAGTATCTCTGTGCTGTGGTGATCCGAGCCGCATCCTAGCATGGAATGGAAAAACACCTTAAATGAGTTAATGATGTGTTTGAGAAAAAAAACATTAGAATGCAATTTGCATCAGAGTAACAAAATCTGGACCGTCTGCAGGATAGATTTGGGCAAACAGTCAAACTGATTTACGGTTTTAATTTCACTGCTTTCCAAGTTAATAATACAAAAGTGTTCTTTTTCTAGGCTCTTTTCTACTGGAATACATCATAAGGTAAAGAAAAAAGAATCAGAGAGGACTGAGGAAAAAACTCTGTAGTTTTTAAAGATGTTTCATGATAGAAAACATTTCATTGATTGTTCCAGATCCAGTAAATGACTAAATTAACGCAAACACAGCTATTAGTTTTTATTGATGTGCTTCTGCTGGCCTTCACTGGAAAAGTCCTGTTGTGTGCTCTTACTGGAGTGAAATGTTGCAGTGGTGGGGTTTTATGCAATTGCCTGTGCATCAGTCATCTAAAATTGAATTAATTTGGATGGATTTGTCTGGACAGGAGATGGGATGTGGCTTTTGTTTCACAAGTGAGCCAAAGACCAAAGATGGGAGAAACAGCTTAAATATTTCTGTAGGTTTCTGCTCCTAAAGCGATTTGCTTGTGTTTCACCAGGGCTGTAACATAGCACAGCTGCTCAGACTGAGAGCAGTCAGATCACTTTCAATCGGCTTTTACCAGCAGCCTTGTGGTTTCAGCTCAGATCAAATGGAGCAAAGCAACCACTCTGAATGTATTTGCATTCTGCTTTTCTCCTCTCGTATAGCTCTACTGCAAGAGGGTTTGACAGGCTGTGAAGTAATAAATCTCACAGAATAGTCATACATATGAAATGGACTTTCCCATTTCATTCACTTCAGAGTATTATTTCCCTTCTTTTCAGAATAGAGCTTTAAAATGTATTTGTGAAAGTAAACAGCAGTGCCACGTTGCATTCCACAGCCTTTGCATTTGAGGCTGTTCTGCAGGGCTCCCTGCTAGTCGATGTAAACAAGAGGAAACCTGTCTTTTCTCTTTTGAATTTTGATTATTCAATCGCTGATGGCTGTGTGGCAAATATGTAAGCTCGGGCATCTGTGTGTATATTTTAAATCCCCGGAATATTAGCAGTGAACGGCACCTTTCAGAGCTTCAGAGCATCTTGAGCCACTCAGCCAGAAACTATGAGAGCTGTGCAGATTTAAGCTTTCCCAAACATTTCTTTGTATGGTCCTCTTTATGTGTCAACATTATTATGTCTAATTATTTGCTGCAGTTTGATTTGTTGCCATGACAATTAACACAATTGACTTTTATAGTGACACGTAATGTACTTTTTAAATTTAGTTGTATGTTGCCTTCAGCAACTTAGATTACCAGAAATTACATACATGTGTCTGTGTATATATACAAACATACATATATATTTAATGTATTCATGTTAAATTAAATGTATTTGATTTGTGTACACTTCGGAGAAGAAATAGTCCAATAAGGGCAAACTCACCTTGGACAACGTAGTGTGACTTATCCCATTTAGAACATGAGAAGTCTGAAGCATTTCGGTAAGCCTTTTTCAAGTCATGGAAATCCAGGGTAATTATGAATATAGAGATAAGAAGATGATTCAGTTCCCCATGAGTAGCCTGGTGTCCCTCTGCGTTGAAGATATTTCATTTTCAATGACAGACAAAAGCCTTGTCTTGAGGGGGCAAGAGATAGTAGGTTTATTCCAACAAAACTTTGCAAAGTGAGAACATCCCAGCATGCCGCACAAAGCAGTCAATACCACATACCAAGATGCTCTGATTATACAAAAACTTGCATTACACTTTCTCTGTGGGGAGAGAGAAGGGAGTGAAGCAGAACTTGAAACTATAATAAATATGGAAAAACTACTCCCTGTTTGACAATGTTTATGTTTGTTCTCTGTTTATTGAACCTCAATTATGTGAATTAGCATCCCTTTTGGAAGCCATATTTTGAATAATTGTTGCACAGGAAAATGTGCCATTACACATTCCTAACCAACCTGAATTTGCTGTCCAGTGCTGCACCTATTCTATTAAATTGATGGATAATGAGACGCTGCATCATTTGCATATCTTTCTATTAAACAATGTGTATATTTTCACAAATATTTTTTCTCTATTAGGTACAAACGAAACTGAAATTATGTCACAGTTTCACACTCTCCTACTGCACAGGCTCACAGACCTTTTATGAATTGGATTTACATTTCATTGGTGTATTTTGAGTGACAGAGAGCTGAGCTGGACAGGGCTGAGCCCAAGTAAAAATGAAGGGTAGGCTGAAAAATGTCAACAACATGGCTGCTCCTCTTAGCCCCGATGATGAACTGACGTACTTGCTATCCATGGAGAGTTGAAATGAAGAGTGCAAGGATTTAATGGAGGCAGTAAAGGGCAGGAGGGCTCTGGGTCCTGCTAATGAATCAGGGGAGGGGAAAAGGCGAGCAGCTGGGGAGTGAAGCGGTGCAGAAAAGGATAAAACATCTCAGGTTCAGCGGATCACCACTCCAAAAGGCATAGTTAGATCCTCAAATATTCTATTCATGTGGATGTGCAAAGGTGCACTTGGTAAATACTGTGTTCAAATTTTAAATATTTTTTACTTTGATCCTTTTTTTAAATTTACACTAAAGGATAATGCTAATTGAAATGCAATGAGCAGTTACTGCTTTGTCAGTCAAACATGAAACAATGAAAAATGACAGTTTTCCAGAGCTGGCTCTACATACTTTTCTTTTTCAAACAACAGTCCATAACCTGAAAAGTATTTTTGTGCTGTATCAAAAAATTGTTAAAAGAGTCATGTAACACCACCTCTTAGTGGGAATAAAACAGAGAGAGACGCTGTGGAAATTTGTTTTTCATCTATTCATTTTCACTTCTTTTAAAGCGACTAATTTAAGGCTGTGGAGGTACCCACTCCACTCAAATCAAGCCTTCCTTCCCCACGGTCTGGCTATATTGAGAGGTCCAGTTCTTAATGATCCTCAGAGAACATTATTACCGAATGGGAGAGCATTTACCGTAAATACCCTGAAAGCTTGGACTGCGCCAACCAAACTGAGAGAGAAATATCAGATGCCATTATCTTTCTTATCTTACTGATGTTACTGACTTATTTTTTACATGGGAAGGTCTAAATGGGCAGGATGCTCTGGTTTTGAAAAAGGTGAAACTAGGGCAATTATTTATGGGCTTGAAAACCTCAAAGAGTCCTTATCAAATCAAGCAACACCTTTGATTTCAGCACCACTGAAACACCTGGGTGAACTAATTTACTAAAATGTGGGTCAGAATTTTTCGAAATCAGGTCACAAAATAATTCTGAAAGACTTCCTAATGTTTGCATTTAGGCTGGGCAACAGCAGGGCCTTAAGATGGGGGTCTGTAAAAGGTTCTGATCTTACAGATTATCCAAAATGCTGCATACTGTCTGCTATGTTGACAGGGATCACATTTCATCTGCATTAGTCTCCAGAATTTCTACTTTCTTATGAGACACAAAGCTGCTAATGGTCAACCTCTTTTTTGTTAGAAAGCTCTCATAAGTCTGCATCAAGCCACAAAAACGTGTTTTCTGGGGAGTTGCTCAGCTTTTGTGACCCAAAATGTCCACTGTTAGAATAGAATCTCTCATATCTCTATTAGCCTCTTTTCACTGGTTACCTGGCAATTTTTAAATCTATATAATTGTAAGAAAACAAAGGAAAAAAATACAGCAGAGACCAAAACAGACTTTTTTTAAGTACTTTTAACCTCCAGAATTCTTTTTTAAACCTTACCTGTGTGAAAAACTAAATATGTAACCCCCATACATTCTTTCCAGTAGTACTTTATTTCAATATGCTCTTGTTCCATCGTTTATATATTTGACTTTTTTATTTGATGTATTGCATTTATTGTTATTTTGTTATTTCCTCCGAATGTACAATAATTTTCATTCATTCACAAAAATAAAAATCCTTTCATTAAAAGACTAAAAGCTATCAAAATTGTTTTTCGCAGGAAGAAAAAGTAGAAACCCACACGCAGAGTTCCGCTCAAGCCATTTAGATGTATGATTTTATTATCCAATAATCATTAAATGTATCCCTGTAGTGATAAAATCCATCCAGCCTGAGCATCACAGTTACTGCAGCATGGTCTTCCTCCCTTATGACTGCAGTTTATGTTAATTATTTGATATATGAAATGCATGCACCATGACTACTTAGACCTCTAGGACATAAATAAATAGAAATTGAAAATCAATGCGAACCTTCACTTGTATTAATGTTTATTTAAGCTGTAGTTAAAATATACAAAGTCAAAAAACCCTTAAATCACATGTATGATTTGTTGGGATCTTGTATTTTTGTCTCTACAGCAACACGGCGGGTAATAAATGTGCAGATGTGTGGCTGACATCAGGGATGTGCACAGTATTAAAAAGATGGGTCAGAGCAGCCACCAAATAAATTACTTTAAGAATAGATGAGGGCTGTGCCCGCTTTCCCGAAGCCGCTCTTCCATGCTGTTTTTAAGATGAAGAAAGAGAAACAGACCAAATGTCGTCGATGTCTGCTTGGGTGACGGACGTCATTGAGTGATAAATGTTAGAATATAAAAGCATATCCCACATTAATTATCTCAGAGTGACCAAAACTGGTGACAATCTCAAAGGCCTGAGTGACCTGCCTCCAAAATGGAAATCGTCTTCGTGTGAAACCAAAAGCACTTAACAAAGGACTGAAGACATCATTCAGTGAGTAACTGGCCTCTGCTTTGCTCAGCAGGATTGAGCCTCAGAGCTTGCTTTGATTAGCTCAAGATGACCCTGGGGATAATTGATTTGAGACTTTTATTTCTTGCAAGATGATTGATGCCTCAACGAGTGTTGCATACAGAGATAAAAGTGCGCGTGAATGCCGTGTGTAATTCGCTTCTCTTTCTGATGTGGCTCAGCTCACATAGTGCACATTCAAATCTTTTATCTGATGTTTTCTTTTTTCTAAACCCAGATAACATAAAACAGTCACCCTGAACCCCTGTACTGGTCTAGTGACCCAAAAAATTATTTTAGAGGGATCTTACCAGAGGGAATAATTACAGAGATCCTCTGTTTTTACCCACCAAATATTGAAGCATCAAACTCACATCTTCTTCGTTAATTTGATTTGTTTAGCTTTTAATTAAATATTTTTGCCTGAGAATATTTCCAATTGAATTCAATCATATTATCAGGTTAGAAGTGACCCAACTGAGAGACTGTTGCTTATTTTTGGACTATGTCATGAACTTAACCTACAAACTATGACAAAACTCAGTTTGAGGTTGCTATTGGGTTTGTGAAAGAAACAACAATTTTATTCTGCATTACTTTTTCGGATTTCTACTTGGATGCCAGAATGAATTTGCTGCAGATTTGGAAAAAGCTTGATTGTTTATTTTGTGAGACAGATATGGGCTATATTGAAGTTGTCAGCTCATTTAGAATCACGGCTCAAAAAGCCAAACAAGAATCTCTCTATATATTGGCCAGCTATGCTATATTTATGTGAACGCCTAAACAGCGAGAGTGTTCTTGGATCAAACAATTGTCTTGTCATAAACACAAAGCGGGCCTGTGATACAAACCAAAATCACAGCAATCAATGGGGTCATTAAAACACAACATGTCTGAGTTAGATTGTTCCCAGACACCCGAGGAAACATTCCTTAAGATTTATTGAACAATAAAGTATAACTGAAAGAGCAAATGTGTGAAACCTTCTTCATTTCTGCATATAAATGTGTCAAAATGAAGAGAAATGTGCCAGTTAGGGAATGAATAAGAATGTTTTGTTGAGTTTAGTCCAATACTGAACAGATGTTGGACACACTGATATTAATATGCAATTTATCATGAAGGAAACTTCATTTTTAGGGTCTGGCCCGGGGAAAAGAATTTGTTTTCTGGCAAGAAAGGCTCACAGAATGGAAGTGAGGGAATATTACATTAGATATGAATATAATAACTGATTTACATAGAAAATCTGCTTCTATATCTAATTCAGTTTGGAAACAGTGGTGATCTAAGCTCACTCACTAATGTGTGTAGTCTGTATCTAGTGTGCTCCTATGTCCAATGTCCAGGAAAGTAGTAAAACCAAGGCAAAAAGTAGTGGATGTAATGTTTTTCCATTTGAGAAGAAGAAAGCAGGCAGAGAGACAAAAGGTTTCATTTAAAAAATACATTTATTTGTCTCTGTTGTTGGTGTTGGCTTAAAGTATCTGCACAATTTAACCTTTTTATATCACAACCTACAGCTAGAAAAAAACAAAATAATAAATTATAGGTTTCAAATTATTCCCAAACTAATCGCTTTTCTTTTTCCTTTTGTTCTTAGTTTTGTTTAAACAGTGGCAACAACATCATGTGTTGCATCTGAAAGAAAAGGACAAAATCCTGGTCACATACTTTACAAGTGCAGCAGAATAATTTGGTTATTGTACGTAATCTGATCTAGATCAGAGGACTTTATTGATGGGGCAGTGGCATTGATCAGATTAATTAACGTAATCCAAATGTTGGCAGCTGGGCTTCTTTGCTTTTACTCTAGGAACACTGTGCAACACCAATACACAACATATCTACTGTACAAGATTCACTGGGCACCCGCACACAAAGACTACACAAGAAACAACCCAGCATCAACGGCTTTGTCTAATGAAAAACAATATTTTTTTCCACTTACAAGCTAAAATGATCCTTTATCAGCAGATTTTCAATCCAAATGAGCAATGACCTTTACAGGGCTTTAAAAACAAACAGATTTACATTAATATTCTCCAATAACATGGATGCAAAAAAGATATGAAAGAAAAAAGAGAATATTCCTCATCTGTATTCATTGATATGTTAACACAACCACTTTGGAAAAAGCCATACGCCAGCAGTTAAAATATAATAGATTTATCAATATGCAATGTCAATAGGCTGATTTGCAGATGTCAGTAAACAAGGTCAACATGTAAATCCAAACAATGTGCTTGTTTGAAAATGATTTAAACATTTATGCTTGACTACAGTGATCTCAGACTAAATTGTCATTGCAAATACATGACACGAGCAACATGAGAAATGTATCAAACACGAAGACATGGAAATAACACCTTTTTAATCTGTCTCCCACTTTCTTCAGATTCAATATGCAGACAACCAGACCAGAGTGTAAATTTGCTTCTGCAGCAGAATCCGAAGCTGGAATAAATACTGTTTGACCTCACGAATATTTTCTAAAACATTATTTGAGCAATAGTATTGAATCTGACCCTGACATGAACAGTGTGTGTGAGCACAACTGTCCTGTTTCCAAATTTCAAAACCAGGACAGTTTCTGCATCTTTTATGACAGTCCAAGTCAATGACCCGGGCATGATAAGTGTTGAGCATCTTTTCCAAGTCCAGAATATGTTATTCCAAAGTGTGCAGTTTTTACAAACTGACTACATGATTACGTCAGAGCTTTTTCTCTTGATCGAAATAGTAAAGAGGTACATATCATATGTTTAGCACTTGTATAAATCCATGCTAAATCCTTAAACAAAGGTGAGGTGTCAGTGGCAAAACGAGGAAGGCCTCTCCACAAACACAGCTTCCTCATCAAGGCTCTGGGAGTACAGCAGGTTCACTAATGGAGCTCTGGCAGCGCGCCTGGATCGATCGCAACACTAAAGAAGTTCTGATTTCAACAAATCAGGAGTCATCCTCCAGTTTACTGTGACCAACACTCCATCACATCGGGATGCTGGAGAGATGCTTAATCACAGTTGGGGCAGTACCCGGGGGGGGGGCAGACGGAGGTGCGGCAGACAGGTGCAAGTATACACACAAAATCGTGAATCACAGAGATAAATCTGACCACTGCATCACCTGTCTGCTGAGAGGTGAGGGCTGCATGTTGATGACTTTATGATGGATGCCTGCTTCGTTATCAATCACGTCACATGATGGATCATGACATGACTAAACAGAAAGTCGACCAAGCTAAAAGGTTTTCTCAGAACTTTGAGAGGCACAGAATGCATGGAGTTTTTGGCTATTTTGTGTGCGTGTCCCTGGTAAAGATTCTTAAAACTGAGCCCATTGTTGATATAAATGGGAAGCATGCGCCACATGAGGAGAGCAGTAAAATCACCTGAACGAAACTAAACCAACATAATGTATCTCCAGTGGTTTGTTATCTAAATCTTTGTGAAATAGAAAATAGTTCAGCAAGATAAATTAAGATTGAACAGATAAATACTGTGTGGCAGCAAGGTTTGTTAAGCTGGAAGACAATTAATGGAAATATGGTGGTCATCCATCAATTATGATTTGCATAAACAACGCACTTGTTTTTTCAATGTTTTCATGGGTGCTTCACATCTGTCCATGAACATGAAAGGGAAAATAATACTCAAGAAGACATGAATAGAAGTCAAAACCAGTGTAGTGAGAGAGACTGCTGCTTATTTTTCCTCTCACTTTTTTATATTCCACTCAATCTACAAAAGTGTCTGATATAGTTATTGTACAAAAACCCACAGTACAGAAAGTATTTTGAAAGTCCCATTAGGGCGTTTAATGGATCTGCAGAAATTGTAAGAAAATGTCTAAATATGTTAATAAGAAACATTTTCTGCCTCAAACAACTACGACCTGCCCAAAGTCTCATCTCAAGATTACTATTCAGTGCAAAGTCGCTTTGTGGTATTCTTTTACTCATTTCCCCCGAAGGAAACCTCATTTCATTGCAGAGTAAGCTATAAATATGTCCTTGTATATAAAGTGTCATGCTTAAGCCACCGTGAAGGCGGACCAAAAGCTTTAGATCTTTCACGGGGAGAAGGGCAGGAGTCAGGAAATGGGCCCTCAATTGAGAGCACTTACATTGAGTAAGTGCATTTGGCAGGGCCATAGCCACCAGTCCTTTCACTCATGGATTATCATTTCAAACCCCAGCTCGGTGGCCTTCCAGGCAGCTTTATTTCTGCAGAGTCAGGACAACGGAGGAGTCGGGTAATTTACGTGAGATGTCTTCATTGTAGAGGACAGAGCGAGCGGTCTCGACTTCCCTGACGTGGTTGCAGTGATTTAGATGACTCCGATAAAATATGCAAAACTGTTTGAGAAACGTTACGTTCCCACCCGCTCATGCTCGGCTGCATTGTGGGATTCGAATATCCTCACGGCACATAACATCAGTGGGCCTTTGCAGTATCACATTATAAGGAATAATTCATTTGGAACTAATCTATTCACACGGCTCATTTTTTAAGGACAATTACATCCACTCTCATAGAGATAGAGCAGTTTAACGGCCATGAAAGACTCAAGCTGAACTCTAACCCATTGCTGCCTTCCAAGAAGCACCTTGCTCTGTGTGCTAATGTTATTTAATGGGGGTCATGGCTTGTATCATAGACATACTTTGCGTTGCAGCATCTTGAAGGCACTGCTCACCACTTGCACATTAATGGATCAAGCTTTTGCCCTCAGTAGGAAAAGTTATCAGCTTTCATTCCAACGTGAAATGAACCTGCTGTAATCACAGGTATCGGCAGGTTCCAGCTCTACCAGCAGTTTGGATAGACAATGCTTGAACACACTCGTTTTCAGCAGTGGTGGGCCGTCAGGGCCTGCAAGGCCTTCTCTGAAGGCCTAAGAAAATATCTGAATCACAGACTGATGTTAATGATATTTTGTCCATAAAAAAGGTATTAAATATCTCTAAATAGTCTGTCAGCTTCCTTTCATAGCTTCTCCCCTGGTTGCGCTGCTTCCAGACATGTATTTTCATATAAAAGCATTTAACCAATCACATTTCAGACATCCTTTGTCGCTAGGCAGGGTCAAAGTCAAAGATGTCTGCCTGGAGGCCTTCACAATACGTTCTGCAGCCCCCCCCCACAGAAAATACATGTCGAGTACACTGTTGCTTCAACCAATCAGATGTTAGGTTGGTGATGCCAGGGCCTGCGCGAAGGCCCAGGAAATGCCACCGTACCCACACCCGCTGATTGGATAGTCAGATATCCAATCAGGGCAAAGCTAGCAAACAAACCGAAATATAGTTGTGTTAGTTAGTGTAATAGCTATTTTATTATTTCGTGGCAGATTTACTGTCAAGACCATTTTCAAAACGGACTTTTCAAGAAAAGTAAGTGAGTAAAATGTTGTTTTTTTCCTAAATGGTATTGCGAGTTTATGAGGACATTATTGATGTTTTTGTTTTGTTTTGTTTTGTTGTGTTTTTTTTGGGGGGGGGGGGATCGCAGCTGTAGCTGCAGGAGTAGAAGACTTGTGCACCCCTGATCTCTAGACTGTATTTTAGGCTTGTCCTGATCCGATATTTGGATCGTATCGGCCGGCATGAGAAAATGCCAATCGAGACTCCAGATACATTTTTTTTTAAAGTCCGATCCCACCCGAGCATTAGCATTAGCATTAGCATCTCCTAACCCACAGGTCTGTGTAAACTTTAGTTGTTATAAGAGTAAATCCCTGTTCAACATGAGTCTCACAACTAAGTAAGTAGAAAAAAAAAATCAACTTTAATACAAAAAGCTGGATCGGGACATCCCTACTGTATTTCTACATATTAAGATGATTTCTATAACCATAAAATAGTTATTGAGGGGTGAATTGATTCAGACGGAGCACTACTGAAGGCCTAGGTGTAAAATGCACGGCCCGCCACTGGTTTTCAGTCACTTCAGTGTCAGGAGAATCTTTCCGCTTTCTGAGGTCAGGAAATAATAAGCACCGTCAGCTAAATCTGTGTAAATGTGCTAGCTTAATTTTTGGTCACTTAAAAGATTAATGAAATGGATTGTCATAGTTTCTAAGTTGTTAAACTTTTCATTGACCCCTATGTAATATGGGTAAGGACACTTTCATCTTGGAAGAGAACGCTCACATTTGGATATCTCAGCATAACCTTGTATTGATTGCAGTGACCTGTCTTTTAAGGGAACGAGTAGACCCCAAACGATGCCAGCAAAGTGTCTCCCAAAGCCTAGCGTAGCTGCTGAGCCCTCATAGCGGGAGTTTAATGGATCAGGCCTGTCCTTGACTCCTAATTGCTTTTATCTTCTCTGTAGTTGCTGTCGGGAGTTGCAGAAGTATGGTGAAATATCCAGCTATACAACAACATACATGTGTGCACACACACATATGTAGAGATAGATAGATAGATAGATAGATAGATAGATAGATAGATAGACAGACATAATGCTATAAAGCTGACAAGAGGGAGGAGAGTTCCTTTACTTTAGAGCAGATGCAACATTTTATCCTACGTATCTATTAAAATGAGATATAGATCTCATACAACAAGCTAGTGTGAGACACAGACAGCTCATATTTTCAAGGCATCACAGCCGTGCTGCACTGAAGACGAATGGTCTCTGGTCAGGGTCTATTTGCGTAACAGGGAAAGAGTAATGTTGCTGACTCTGGCTAAAATACAGACAGATGGGTTTAATTCCATTAAGTGAGTCGCAGCGTGAAGATAGAGTAGCAGCTGATCTGCAGCAGCGCACGGGACTCTTTTATGTTCACTGAGCATGACCTGACCGCAAGCTGTGTGTAAAGATGACAAGCATGTAACCAATCAAAGTGAGAGGCAGTCCAGAGGTCCACGAGGCAGATTACATCTCTCAAGGCCACTGGCAGCTCACGGAGTTCCAGCTTGGTGGTTTGTCACTTATATGGCCACAATTGTCATTAAGCCAAAATGATTTTGTTTCAGCATCAAGGATAGCTGGATGTGAGGAGGATATGAGCATTAAATACGGCAGAAAAGCTGCAGCCGAGCGCCGTCCTCTGCTGTAAATCTGCCTGAGCTGAAGGATTCATACACGCATTTGCATTTAAAATGCAAGAAATCTATTGGCTATTATTTTGTACTCACTGCAGATTATTTATCATTGATGTTACGCTGTTTTGGTTCAATTTTGCAGATTGAATGATCAGATGTTACGATCAAAGTTCACTCGTCACTTTGTAAAGCTCCATTCAATAGATTGCCGTAATTTATCATTGAATTCATTCCAAAATTGACTGCTAAACCAGATTAAGAGTCAGATTTTGGCATTCTGACTGAGTAACACAGTGATCCACTCTGTGATTCTCTGTAAAGGTACACAAAGTGAGCCAAAAGTGGAATTTTAGTCAGCTATCTTTTAGCAGATGTTGAAGTTGTTCAAAATTGACACATTTTGGGCATTTTAGGTGTGGAAAACTGACTTTGACCAGCGGCCTCATAGATGTGACGTGGAAAATGATTAGTTTTTTTACAGCAGACTGTTTGAACAGAGATTATTTTTCTGCTTGGTGTCAGGTTTAACCTTGGCTGGGCTTGAGTGGAGCCATTGATCTTCTCATTTTTTCTTGCAGGCGTTTGGTGACACTGATTAAGCTTTTTGGCCTTGTCTCTGTCATCCACACCTGTCTGCCATGTGATGTCTTCATCTCCTCTTCTGTCCTAGAACTATTTTACTGTGCATCACTTTTTTTATGGAGCTTTATTTGCAGGTTCTCTGCTCAGGGGGACGTTTGATCTTCACTGCAAGCCCATAATGCTTTCTCAAAGCTCACTCTCAGGGGATATAAATACACACCACACTGTCATCTCTATTACACTGAAACACTGCAGTGTCTAATGACCTGCTGCACTTTTAAACAGCCTCATAAACAAAAGTCCTAAAATAAAGAGCAAAAAATTCTTCATCAGTGCCATGTGCCAGTACTTTCATGTTTGTTTTTTCAAGTTTTTCATTTATATTTCACTGTGTTCCATATATGTTGGAATTGGGAATGAACAAAGGATTGTGGCTAAGGTATGGAAACATTTGTTAACTTTGTAGTCAAGTTAATTTGCTCAAGAGTCTCTCAGCTTTTGAAAGGTTGCAGATTATTGCATCCTGAATATGATGCTGTTTATATTCAGTACGTTATCTGTTACTTCAGCAGGCTTTTATGAACAGTGTGAAAAATACAAACTGTAGAAATTGATCTGACTCTACCAGTAAACTAGAAACTGATTACTGCATTTTAGGGGGAAGTAACACCAGGGATCACAAGCATATCTGTATCAGCATCTTAAGGATGACAGACAGAAATAGGAATGCTCCGTTCTCCCACAATCCAGAGGCAATATGCAGTTCATCTCATCCCCAACCGGCAATATCTCCCTTTCCTGAGAGAGCTCTTTAATGGCTGAATCATGTCAACATTGGTCAATACTAAATTTTACCACACCCTGGTGTCTGAAACGAGTCAGCTTTCCAGGCCCGAGTCTGAAAATGATAGGCCTGTGGAGCCTGTCTGGCACACCGCATGAGTGCACGAGGCATCTCAGAGGGTACATTAAGATCCTAACGCAGTCCAGAAAGAATTTCAGCCACAGTTATCTGACTTAGTGCGCAAAATCCGAACTTAAACACGGAGATGAGGTGGTTTCCCAGATCTAAAACATACATATGCCTCCATCTGCTGGTTCACTAATGTCTTGCAATTTTGGCGCTTAAAATAAAAAAATACACACCTCAGGACAATAGAAACTTTAATATATTTTTTTAACTCCCCAGTCATATTGTAGCCAACATGGTTATTCTTTATATTACCAAAATCATTGCAAATGCTGTATCATAAATATATGTCAATCTCATATATACTTTTTTTTTGTACACATTCATTTCAAAAAGTCCCTTGTAAAAACTGTAAAAATAAAGTATACAACCAACCTGAAAATCTGGATATCTGAAAAATCAAGCACAGTGGAGTTTTTGGACACAAGCGCTTCAATTTTAGTTAAAAGGTTTTGAATTCCTTTTTTTGTCATTTTCTCGTTACTAAACAGAAATCTCACAAAGTTTCACTAAACCGCCGAGTCTTCGTAGTGAATGTGTGTAATGATTTGGCATTTTTCCTCAATTAAATAAAGGGTTTAAAAAGGCAATATTGGCAAAAGCAGAAAGATAATGTATAAGTGCATTTCTTTAAAAAAAAAAAAAAATCTGAATACTTAAATGCTATATTTGTGAAAATGTGGAGTGTGACTGCCTGGTTAATGGCACAGAGCTAAATGATCAGACGGAGACACTTTTGGTCAAGAAAGCAGAATGAAGATTAATAGGAAGACTTGAAATTCTTGTGCTCGTTTTTCCCTACAAAGGGCAGTACACCACTTTCAACCCCTTTATCCTTGTTTTGTTCATGGTCTCTCCAGCCCTTCTCATCAGTTTTTGTCGGGGTTGAGCTGCTGCTCAGTGCCAGTCTTCATCGTCATCGTCCTCTCCTTCGGACGAGTCTTCCTGGCCGCTGAGGTCCGCCTGCTGTGCCTCTCCTGTCCCGTTTCCTCCCTGAATGGCCGCCGCCGCCGCCACGGCCGCCGCCGCGGCTGCCTTTCGGGCTCGGGCCTGCACTGCGGCTTGCTCCTCCAGCTCTTTCTGGCGCAGCGCCGCCGCCTTCTTCTCCTGCTCGGCGTGGCTCTTCATGTGCGCACTTCGGCTCTTCACTTTGTTAAACACCCTATGAGGAAAGATAAAACGTGCAGCGTTTTAGGCACAGTGACGGTTTGCAGTGAGGCAAAGGCAGGCTGAAAGGACAGAAAGTGGCTTTCATTTGCAATAGACACCGATTTAGGTTTCAAATTTGACATTACCTAGCAAAAAAATTATTGTCCTTTTACCTTTATCTTAACATTTATTTGCATCCTTTCTGTTTCACCTATCAACGTAAACCTGTCAAAAAACTCAATTTATGTACTGAACAATTCTTTTATTCTGAATTATCTTTGTCTTTTTTTGACAGTCATCTATTGCTCCGTTTTGATCTATTGCTCTGTTTTTCTACTGAATATTGCAGATTTCCTGGTAGCCAAAGTACCAGAGTCTGCTGTACAAACGCCCAACAGAAGCACTGACCGGCTGCATTTCTTGCAAGGAAACACTTCGTTGGGATCCTGAGGCGGCTTGGCTGGTGCTCTGCCCCGCTTGGCTGCAGGTTCAGCCCGATGCCTTTGAGGTACTGACGAGTGATACGCCTCCCTGTTCACAGCGTCCGGGGCCGGCTCCGTCCCTGCCTGAAGTAACAGAAAAACAACAAGCGGAACAGCTGGAAATGGTATACGATGGTGCAATAAAACAAAAACAAAATAAAGGATCAGAGAGTGTTGGCAGTAAATCAGGAGTCAGCGCTCTGGATTTAAAATACTTACATAGTCATGGACCTGAAGCGACCGAGCAACTCTGGCTTGCTGGCTGCTCTCATCATAAGCGGCTTCTTTTCTGTCTTCGTCCACTGCCTCTCCTTTGGGCAGATGGGAACTCTGTAATGAACCGCAGCAGACACACATTTAACAGGGAAGATGTGGTTCCCTCAATCTATCTTTATTCCTATAGGTCATCATGTCCTGTTCCCCACTCTAATCTGCCACTTCTGCCTCCCCAGGCCGACCAAATCACTTCATTCACAATTTTGACGCCTCTGTAACTGTCCAATAATCCTTCTGACATGTTTCAGAAGCTTCTCAGTCTCTGGTCTCTCCTTTTAAAGAAATCCCATAATGTCCTTTTAGAAGACTTTGTTTGAGATGTAAGACAATTGTTTTTAAGTAGATAAAAGCCTTTTGTGTTGATAAGGTCATGAAATGGAGGAGAAGTCTGACCTGAGCACCAGCTGTTTTAGAAAGTTTGGGAGCTGTGTGTTACTGGATGAGTTTAAATATTCCCACCTTGTACCACTCCATTTCATCCCACCCTGGACAGTCTCAGACAGACAGTCTTTTTCAAAGAGATTTGTTTTGCTTCCAAATGACATTTTCTTACTGTAGAACACTAGTGAATATGTTTTGCTTCAGTTCTCACGCCTGATGAAGAATAAAATTAGGGAGTCTGCTTCACCTTAACATCCACCACAGCCTCTGTGTGTTTTTCTGCGGGTGAATCTGGAGGGCCGAAGGATAAAATGCCGTTTCGACCGATCTTCACTTGCTTCTTGTATGTATAGTAGAACTCCACGCACTGAGCCACCGTCTTAGTTTGCACCTTCAAAAGAGTTCGAGAGACATGCGCAATGTGTTAGGGAATCAGAGGAACAACCTCATGTAAACTCCTTACTGGATGGTTTCTTAATCTCCCCCCAATTTGGGAACTTCAAGAGGCATTTCTGTACACGTGATTTAAATATATAAATAAGAAAAGTCTCTGGCTTTGCCGGTGCTATTGTTGTTGTTGCGATAAACCAGACTTCCTGCCACAAAGAGGATGTGATTTATTCAGTCTGATTTTCTTCTCTTTTGAACTTTTGGGAACTTTTTTAAGTTTTAACCTCTGTTTGAGAGCAGCATCCACTTCCTGTCTGCATTTTTCATCACATCTGAATTCATGTCGATTACAATAGCCCCCAAACAACATTGTTTCTTTGAGGTAATCATTAAAATGCCTCAATAAGTAAAAGGAGGGATCAGTTATTCTTTACTTGGGATGCAGGTTCCAATACACATGCATACCAGTTTCTGAACCATGAAGAAATCCTTCCTGTACGCAGAGATCCCCTTATTAAAGTAACATTTTTCATCTGCAGTCCAGTTGTCTGAGCCTGGGAGAAAAACAGATACAGGTATGCTAAACAAACACTCATGAGGAAACACTTAAAGACAAACTGAACTAAAGGAGGCAGGCGAAAGAAAGAAATATAACAATGTTTTGATGAACTGATAAAGCGTTTGCACCTGAGTAGTGATAACCTGCCAGGGGATGGCCTTTGGGGAAGAAATGGCCCTGAAGCATCAAACGCTCCAGCATTTCCTTCAGATTAACACAGAAGTGAGACAAAAGGCTTCAAATATGGAACACTCATGAGGGCTAAGTAATGACAGTGTAATATCTGATATGTGTACAATCATGAAGATGTTCTTGCAAAGGGAATCGACAGTCATCTTACTTACAAGGAAATCCCCGTTGCATTCATGTAAATAGTGCAAAATCAGCTCCTGATTGGTTCCTCCTCCAGGGAAAACGCTTGAACAAGCCACTTTCATCAAATCTTCCACTGAAAAGCAAAAATGAGGAGAGGTTTGGACGAAGGGGTCACACGGAATACAGACCACGGCCGTGAGAGGACGGCGGTCCTATGGGCTCACGGTGTTTCACGCTGGAGTCGCCCATCGGAAGCCAAACCAGGTCGGCTTTGTCTACGTCAAACTGGGAGGAAAGCCGATCCTGCAAGTCGGGAATTTCTGCCTGGTAATGCAGGCCGATGTTGATGCGCCTGAACGCCAAGGCAAAGTATAGCGCTGTGACAGTGGAAGCGAGGCAAATAAAAAAAACTCTGGAGATGGATGCTGTGGTACTCACGGTTCGAGGCTCACAGGTGTGGCGTCAGTGATCAAAGGCAAGACCGGAGGGGTAATTTCTGAACTTGCTGCAAGATAAATAAAAAAATAAAAATCAAATAAAAACTTCAAGAATATCAAAAAAGTGCATATGATCAGAAACAGCCATCCAGACTTACAGGAGCGCAGAAGGCTGCGTGTGGCAGACTTGGGTGTGACCGGAGGGGGCAGGATTTGGTTGCTCACGGCTATATTGGTGAGGAAGGTGGAGAAGTAGAGCCCCGTGCCCGTTCTGACCGGAGACAGGATGGGCGGGGGGGTGTAGGGCGGCAGGGCGTGGGGATTGTCCGGCAGGCGGACGGGGGAGCGCAGGTTACTCTGGTAGGCGGTGATGCTGGAGTAGACAGACGGGGGTATGAAGGTGGAGGGTTTGGGAGGAGGGATGATGAGGGGCTCGGGACGAGGCCGGCGCTTGGCTTTAGCTTTCCCCTCCTCATCCAGTCCGGGATCGTTTTCTCCATCCTGAGAAAGCGATTCAGGTGCACGTTAAAGAATTACACATCCGTTAAAGATCTGCTGGTAGAAAAAAAAATGCCTGTGTGCATATTCCTCCCCATTCTGAGGGCAGTGCATATCTTTCCTCCTTTTGAGAACAAACCTGATCTATACTGTCAGACAGGGAATTTCGGAGCGACCGCCGGCGAGCCACGATGACGGAGGGTTTGTGGTCCTGCTCTCCGGCAGGTCGCTCACCCTGAACGGGGCGCCCTGGGTCCCAGCGGCCCTGCAGATCCCCCGGGCTCCTGTGCACCGGCACGGAGACGGGGATGACCAGGGGCACGATGGCGGCTTGTTTGCCGGGGGGGCCATCCTCCTGCAGGCACACAAAGTGGACAGAAAGGCCAGAGACGGGAAAGGGAGAGCCAGTGGGAGGTCAGGGAAGGGAGTGAGAAACAGAAAAGCAGAAGTTGTGCTGAGCGTACATTATCTACACACATCTTAATAAACCAGTTTCCACAACAAAAACAAAAGGGTATTTTCCTCAGTTTGACTGATTTCAATTAAATCAAACAACGAAATAACTTCACCTTTCATTTTTTAGTTGAGAAACAAAAATCTTAATTCAATAGTCTTTGACAAGTTCAAAGTTATGGTCAAATGTAAAAAAAAAAAAAAAAGGGTGAAGCTTTCTCTTTAACCCTCTGAACCATCTTGTTAGATGAGTCCAAATTTACTGTGGTCTTCCATAAAAGCACAATCTGGTAATTCTGGTCAAGCCCACGTGACCCTTCAGTAATCCCACATAACACTGGCGGCAGCGAAAAGTATAAATCCGGTGGGCGATTTAACGGCGAGACAAAGAAGAGAAAAAAGTCATGTTAATATTGTCTCTTGACCCAGAAAAGTGCCACTCACTAACCACATAACAACAGCTCAACGGCATGGAGTGATACATTGAACCTGTTTGGGGAGAATCGAAGTGTGGCCATGCAGGTTGGCAGCCCTGCCCCTCCCTCCTCCCTCCTTCCTATGAATGACTGCTGAAAGCTCTGAGGAATGTGGAGGTGTGCAGACATGCAGCTGCTCTGAACTGTACATCCAGCCTACACGCTCTGCACCCAAAACCCAACACGATGCCTCCTAATTCCAGGGAAATACGAGTCCCTGTGTTTACCGTTTGTTGTAAAAAAATAAAATAAAAAAAAAACAGCTTACGAGAAAAGACAGAATCTCTCGGTGGGTGCGGCATCCCTAATGTAAACAGTGCAAAGACAGCCTCGTCTTTCTTACAAGAACAGGGTGTTTGCTACGTTCGTTCGGGAAAAATCTTGAATTGCGACTAGTATTACTGGTTGCGGCGCGGTGGAGGTTTGGCTCTGTGAGCCGCTCAGAGCTGTGCCGTCAGCCAGCCTGCATTGGGCAATACTGGACAGCCGGAACAAACGGCTCCTGGAGTCCAGACGTACGACGTAAGAAAAGGATTTTGTAAACCGTAGGGAAGTTCTGCACAGAAACAGGGCTCTTCCTCTTTTTACAGCAGCCTGCCCGTTTTCTCCACTAAAGAAAATTTCCTCTCACATGCATAAATGTAAACCTTTGCTATTCGCTCTTGAATGGGCTCCTACTTCAGTAAAGGGTTTAAATCGTCGTTTTGCCCCACAGTTAAGAACATTATCTACAGCATATTGATGAGGGGGTAATTGTTTTTTAACCTTGATCGCTTTAGCGGGCAGTGACTCCATTTCCGAGGCCTTCTGGGCGAGAGTCTCCAGGTTGATCTCCTTGGACGCTCTCCTCCTCCTGCGGGACATCTGGATGACCCCCCCACCTGCCGCTTGGCCCTCCCCTCCTCTGGCGGCCGGCACACCGGCCACTCCGTTCTGGGACGACTCTTTGGAGGCCTGAGCCCATATGCTTGTGGAGGGGGGACCCAGGGGGGACTGGCCCTCTCTGGACAGACGGCGTGAGCGCCGGGGCGCCGCCGCCGCCTGCTCTCCGGACTCTGCGGGCTTCGCGTCGGCCTTGTCGGGGCGCGGTTGGGATTCGGCTGCCGCGTCGCCGGGTCGAAGCTCCGGCTCCGACCGGACGGCGTCGCCCTTGGCCCCCGCGTCGGGGGGCCGGGGCTCGGGGGGCTGGTAGGCCCCGAAGCTTTGGCCCGGCGGCTGTTTCGGCGGCGCGTCGGGCTGCGGCACGTTCTGCTGCTGCTGCATTTGCTGCATTTGCTGCTGCTGCCGCTCCTGCAGCTGCTGCTGCTGCTGGTGGTACTGCATGTGCTGCAGCTGCTGCTGCTGCAGCTGCTGCTGCTGGAGGTGCTGCTGCTGCTGTAAATGCTGCTGCTGATGCTGCAGCTGCAGGTGGTGCTGCTGATGCTGCTGCTGATGCAGCTGCTGCTGCTGCTGTTGTTGTTGTTGCTGCTGCTGGTGGTGGTGATGGTGCATTTGCTGCTGCTTCATCTGGTGGAGAAGCTGCTGCTGCTGGGTTTTGGGCTGCTCGCCGTAGGCCAGGTTCGGCATCGGCTTGTTTCCCGGGAAGACGGAGTAGTATCCGGACGAGAACTGCTGTTTGTTGGGTCTGAAGGAGGCCTGGAAGGGCTGCAGAATGGGGCCCTGCATGCCGTGGGAGGACACGTGCGACTGTCCCTGGAGCTCCGCGCCCGCGTGGCTGTGCTGATAGGCTTGCAGTTTGGCCTGTTGCATAGCAGCGTGCTGCTCCCACTCCAGTCCCCTCCCCTGAGCCTGAGCCTGAGCCTGGGTGGCATCCCTGTAAACGTCCACAGACGCCGGAAGCTGGCTCTCGCCTCCCATCGGCATGGGTGCGGCCTCGTGAACCCCTTTGTGGAAGGCCATCTGACCTCTGACATTCACCCCGCCTACGTACGGGCCGAAGTTCTGCCCCCAGGCCCCCACCGGAGCGTCCTGGGACCAGTTGGACGCCTGTATTGGGTCCTGCATCCATTTTACTGGGGCACCATGTTGATAGTGGGGCACACCTTGGGGCCCTTTCTCTGGGTTATAGACACCCGAGCTGCTTGCCGGATCACTGTGGTTGGGTTTTAAAGCTGGAGGTCCCATTCCATAATAAACCTCACCTGGACGCTGCACAGCCTCCTTCATAGCTGCAGTCTGATGCTTACTCTTGTCAGTATTGACTTGAGAAGGAAGACTCATAGTAATATTATAAAGGCAAGAAAGCGCTGAAGTCAAAGCTCTCAATCTGGGTGTGGGAGCGTGCAAAACTTGGCTAGTTCCTCTGTAGTGTGCCTTTCTTTGCCCGGGGTCGAGAAATTCTGTAATTGTGTATACAGAGGTCTCTGGGAGGAAACATAAATCCCAAAGGAAAGTGCAGGGCGGGGAACATGCAGCCCTCCTCCAGTCGTCAAATGTGTAGTCTCCTGTCCATTCTTCTCATCCTCTTTAGGCAGCCAGACCTTATGACAAGAGACAGAGAGGTCAGACATTTGTTTGTTTTTTAATGAGGAATAAAAAAAGAGGTCGTTTTTCGATTTTGCAGGCACCAGAGGCAAAGAGGAAACTGAGGCTTGCGCCAGCAGAGAGTCCTGTCTGTGCAGTGAAACGTTCAAATGAAGAAACTTAGAAAGAAAACGAGTATTTCGGAGTGTGAGTTCAGGTGCGTGCAGAGAGCTGAGAGCTCTGAGGCGACAGGCAGCAGCAATAAGGAGGCGCTTACTGTACAGCTGCCATTTGGCACAACAAGAAATACAGGAAACGAAGGGGCTCATGCAATCACAAGAGCGACAGCCAGTAATGTTACAAATAAGCAATAAGGAAGCGTCGGGGGGGGGGGGGCTAAGAGTTGTGAAGCAATACGGCAGATTAGTGAGCGTTACTCAAAGGTTAGTTCAGATACCTTCTTATTGGCGCACAGAGTTCTCCATGGACAGCTCCATGGAGTCCCTTTGGTTTCGATCAAAGTCGACAGCATGCATGTCCATGACGGGATCGTGCGCAGCAAATGTCATAACTCTTGACAACTTTCCACCGAGTTTGGCTGCGCGCAATATGGCGAACAGGCGACCTCGCGATCCCTCGAGAAGACACTCCAAAGTCCGGCCGATCGTGGGAGGCTTTTTAATGCTGTAGTCAAAACGTTGCACAGCGGATCCGTAAAACTGTGCACTTCCAGGAAAACATGTCCACAACTACTCCCCCCCCCCCCCCCCCCCCCCCCCCCCAGCTACTCGTATCAACGCGTGAAGCCACGCACGGCACGGTGAAAGTGTGAAAACGATGCCGTGCTGCGGCCTGTGCGGGTATTTTCTCAAATTTGAAAGTAGCTGCTGGGGCAAAAGGCTGCAGCTTAGCTTCGTCCGGAGCGCGTGAAACCCTGCGAAACTGCGCAAAAAGCGCATAAAGTTTTTACCACCTCGAACGCAGCGCCTCACCCCAAAACAGCTCAACTCGCATCCTGTTATCCAATCCGATTGTCGGGTCACGCCCAATCCCGCGTCTGCGTACGCTTGTTTTACTCCCCTCGACGTCCCGCCAGCGAAGGCAGGGCTCAGAGCAGCGGGTCGTCGTGGGGGTAGATTCAAGGCCACGGACGGGAGTTTCCACATGAGGGGGCCAAATTCATCCACAAGTCACTGATGAACGACCCTTAAATAAAAAACAAATGCTTTACGAGTTCAAAAGTTTCCTCACACGTCTTCAGCAGTATTTTATCCACTGAAAGGAAAGTTTATTCTACGTAGATTTAGCATTTTTACTGCTTAGGAGTTAAAGGAATGCTAGGCTTATATATACAATCTATTAAGCTAGGCTTTACTCCCATGGTGTCGTTCATCTATCAGGATGAGATAATGCAAATTTCTTCGGATTTTTACGACATTTTTATAGGTAGATGTTATTTTGTAAATTGTTTTACTCATGGACGGTGAAAAAAGAACTGAGACACTCATTGTTGGCTTGAGAACTGGTGTTATGAAATGTTGACTTTCAATTTCGGTGCAACATTCTGGGTTTTTTCCAACTCACCTCACATCGAGTGGGTGCTAGCTACGTAGCATTGATGCCTAGTGCAGATATATCAACGTGGGGAAATTGGCTGGGGAAATCATAACTGTTTTTTCTCTTTTATTTTAATTTTTTGCTACAGTTTTTAAAGCCAGGTATACTAGGGGATTAACTTGGTTTAGAAACCTACCTAAAGGTCAGTTGGCTATGGTCACTTCATTGAACACTACATTTAAATGTAAGTGCTGCTGTGAACTAAGTTTCTTGTTATATGATTGGTATGCCTCAATCTTTATTGGGTTCCTTGTAATAAGTGTGTTATATTTAAGTGGAAAACAAAAAAAGACAGAATGCCAACAAAACATCAACAATCAACAGGCCGGTATGGGAGCATCACAAACTCTTTCAGAAATAAAGATAGGGAAAGACAAATTTAATTAAAGGTTGAAATGATCATGAAATTTCTGTCTGGACAGAAGAAGGCAAAAACTTGTTAATGAAATATCCATTAATACTAACAGTTTGTATTATTCATAGACTAATCTACAGACGTAGCCTAAATCAAAAGCAGGCATGTTGGGGTGTATTAGTGTCCATGTGGAAGTTGTACCTCAGTAAATGTACTGTTATTTTTAAATGATATAGGCTACATAGGTTTTGGAGCTAAATGTTTGCATCCAAAATATAACTTTCTTCAGAGAGGACTTTGCTCATTTCAGCATGATTATAAAACAGTTTTCTTTCTGGACTACTAAAAAATAGTTGGGACCCTCTTGTTCCTCCAAAATTATGCAGTTTAAATGAAATATTGTAAAGAAAGGCAGTAACTTTTCATGAAAGTCTAAACTACATGTAAAAAATAGAAAGAAACAGGTCGACATCTGCTGTGTTGTCATGGTTTCAGTTAGACGTTTGGTTGAAATGATGGTCATTTTTATGTATTTTTGCCCCTCTTCCTCAAAATGTGGTTCTATTTTGTATGTAAATTACAGTAATGGCACAACATATTGTGATGCTCCTCAGTGGGCTGCGACATCTTGGAGATCTATTGTGAGATCTGTTTGTACTTTGGAGGCTTTGCCCTGGAAATCCATGTGAAGAGAACTATTAACTCAAATAAATTGAAATATCATTTCAAGAACACTTATGGGAGGATGAATGAACTTACTTAATTTGGTGGAGATATTTCATCTTTGTAAATACTAAAGGTTAAGCAAAATGTCACAGGTTGTGTTGGTGATGCAGGGTGTAAATGAAGCATAAAGCGTTTAGGACAGTTTGCTACTGTGATGCCTCTGCTGGAAACATTCCATTTTATGGGACTTGATGAAATAAGTAAGTTGCGGTGAAACACCGTTTTTTTTGGGGGGGGGGGGGGTGCAGGAGTCTGCGGAATCAACGAGGAGACACGAGCCTTATGACGTCAGCAAGACGCCTGTGAGGAAGCGCAGGGGGCATCCTTCCCCATCCATTAGCAGCTAGCTGGCTAACGGTAGCTAGCGCTAGCGATGGTCCACCACCACTGTTCCGCTTCTAAAATAAACAACTGCCTGGAATGACTCGTCTGGCTAAGGGCAGAATGGGGGCATGGAGACGGTTTGGACGTTACACTCTAGCTGGTTTGGCAAATGTGCAGCGCAGCGAGGTAAGAGGGCTGCGAGGGGGTTGCCGCTTCTCGGTTATTCATTGGGAAACATGCTAATTAGCTTCTTAACGGGACCACCTGAGCTGCCGCAGTGGACAACGCCAACCACCACAATTTGCTACTTAAACGACTTATCTTTCCCCGTCTCTCGTATAGTCGTTTGCATTTTGTGATTGCCGCTTTGCTACGCTGGTTATGGAGCCTCTTGGCGTTTACTTTGAATAACCTAAACGATGCTATGTGCTATAGACTGTCGGCTAGCGAACATAAATCAGTCTTGGGGACGTGAGGTGCCGTTTAAGCTGTCCACACGTGTCCGTCACAGCGCAGAAAGGGGGGACATCGAGTCATTGTTAGCTCCTGTTGTAATGGCAGAGGAAGCCGAGGTGGGTGTATTTTTATGGTATTTTCATGTTTTGAATCTCCTGAATGTTTTCAGTGAGGTGCTTGCGAAACTGATGCCAGGTGCGGGCTGCGACTGAGAGCGCTCAGGATGAGTGGGGCTGGAGAGCACACAGACATCCTGTCGGTGGCAGATGTGGTCAGAGACAGGTGGAAAGTGGTAAGGCGTCACTGAAATCATAACTGATAAGAAATCAAAGCGCGCCACTTGTTCACAGCAAAGACTCGCGCCTTGGTTTCAGATCCGGAAGATAGGCGGCGGTGGCTTCGGGGAGATCTATGAGGTCCTGGATCAGCTGAGCCAGGCCACAGTGGCCTTGAAGGTTGAGTCAGCTCAACAACCCAAACAGGTGCTGAAGATGGAGGTGGCGGTGTTGAAGAAGCTGCAGGGTGAGTGCTTCCCTTGCTCTTGGATTGGGACAAAAACCAAAGCATGCTTTTGAGATTGTAATTAACTGTTTATTATTTTTCTCTGTCAGTGTAAGTTAGGATAATCAGGGCCTAAGTTTTTTGCTGCAACTTCAACAGATCACAGCCTTTTAATGATTTGGATCCCCATTTCTGTTTGGCTTAAAACTAAAATGATTCCACGGCATTGCAGTGGTATTGGCAACTAAATCCATAAGGATAATGTCAGTAGATGCTGTCTGAGCTGTGTTCTGTTGACATTTAGAGTTGCAAACTATTGATATGTGAAGATCTTATTCAGCAGACTGCTGAGTGAAAAGAGTCATGCAAACAAACAGGATATGACTGACGTAAAGGTGTATGCATTTTACAATAAATATTTCTTTGACAGGTAAAGATCATGTGTGTCGCTTTGTCGGCTGTGGCAGGAATGATCGTTTCAATTATGTGGTGATGGAACTCCAGGTAGGATCCAGTCAGTCAGTCCAGTTATTCACCCACAGAACATTTCTCCCCATCGTGAATGTAACGCACAACCCTGATTTCCTACAGGGGAGGAATCTGGCCGACTTGCGTAGAACAATGACCCGCGGCACTTTTTCCATCTCCACAACTTTGAGACTTGGCAAGCAGATTTTAGAGGCCATTGAAAGCATCCATTCTGTGGGATTCCTGCACAGAGACATTAAACCGGTAAGCTGACCACCGTGGGCTACAGTTGACCTCCATGTCAAGGATAGGAAACTAACTGGATTAATTTATAATTGTTTATTCCACACAAAAAAAAACATAGATGCATGATGTCATCTGGAGTTCTGCATATTTTTGTCAATTCTGCAGTCAAACTTTGCAATGGGGCGGCTGGCCAGCACCTGCAGATGCTGCTACATGCTTGATTTTGGTTTGGCCCGTCAATTTACCAACTCCAATCAAGAAGTCCGTCCAGTAAGTCATCTACATCATCTAAGTTTCAAAGTTCAAACACAACAAAATATGTGACACCAGTTTTCATGAAGTACCATCTGAGCTGAGATCTGTTTTAAAATCTGAAATCTGAAAGGAAAAAAAAGACCTGATACATTTTTTGGCCTTTACATCCAAATGCTTGACATCTATAATTTATCTAATAGCTTCTGTTGTAGCAGGTGCTTTCTGATCTGATGTCTGTGTGTTGTCTTCCAGCCTCGTCCTGTGGCAGGTTTCAGGGGAACCGTGCGTTATGCTTCAATCAATGCGCACAAGAATAAGGTGAGCTTTGCCCACGGTCCTACAGCTACCAGTCGGAACTTTGACGCTACATCCCTGTTATGCTGTAGACTCCCTCACACCTCCACAGCTCTGACTTGTTGTGGCATGAAAACAAGATGTCTCGTCTGGCTCTGGGATGTTAAACCTTTGATTGCTGCTGATTTCAGGGAGTGGCAGCTTTTTGTGTGGATGCTTGATGGAACTGCGACTCAGATTTAAATGAAAAGTGTTATACAAACAAGAAATTATTAGATACTCTCTTAATTTGACAAAGGTTTTAATGTTGTTGAAACACGCACTGAACTCTGAGTAACCAAAAGACAAAAAGAGAAACCTCTTAATCAAGCAAAAAGACCACACTGAGGGTAGATTCTTCATTGGGAATTTTTAGAGCACATAAATTTGCATGTTAAAAGAGAAATGTAAGTTATAATGGTACATTTAATGTTCTGGGAAAATGCGAGACATATGCATGGAGACATTTGATATTGCATCTAAATGTTGAGCAAGAACTGGCTCTGATCACTAAGATCATGACAGGTCTTTGTCGTTGACTCTGAACTGACCTTTTTTTTATTTCCCTAATTGCGTATCTGAATCCGCAGGAGATGGGTCGTCATGACGATCTGTGGTCCCTGTTCTACATGCTGGTTGAGTTCATGGTTGGGCAGCTTCCCTGGAGGAAAATTAAAGACAAAGTACGTGCCTGTATGACTTATTAGTCCTAAGTTTGCAATTCACCTGGGGGTCACTCGTTTACTGTTGCTTGCCCCCCTCGATGCAGGAACAAGTCGGAAATCTGAAAGAGACGTATGACCATCGACTCATGCTGAAGCACCTCCCCACAGAGTTCAGCTCTTTCCTGGATCATATCTTGATCCTGGACTATTTCACTAAACCTGACTATCAGGTCTCTTTTCTTTGGCGTATTTTGCATTGACAGTTTATTCCTCTCCAGCTATCAAATGCTGATGTGTGCGTATCTCGTTTTTCCCTGAGACAGCTTCTGATGTCAGTGTTTGACAAGGCCATGAAGAGCCACAGCGTGCTGGAGAATGACCCCTATGACTGGGAGAAATGTGATTCAGAGGATATGCTGACCATCACTGCCGCAGCAACCACTGCTCAGCAGCTCACTCGCCTCACACCAGCTTACCTAGGGTACCCGGAAACTATCACCTTTGACACTTTGGCCTTCAGCTTCCCAACTGCAGTTGGATGTGGGCGCAGTTTCACTTGTGCTGTGCAAGCTTTCTTTACACTCTACTGGATATGAACTCCAATGTGGAGCTTTATTTAGACTGTAAATCTGCACAGACGGAGATCCCAGAGAAATCACTGCTCTAAATTGTGCTGTGGAAATGAGCTGCAGGGTGACCTTTCCTCTCCTCAACAGCATGGCCAACGCTTCAGTGCTGCCGGGCGAGCTACAGCGAGAGAACACTGAGGATGTCCTTCAAGGGGAGCGGCTCAGTGACGCTGACAACTGCCCCCCCATCCCCACACCGACCACCCCTGGTGCAGATGTATGGGAGGAGATGGACCGCAACCGGAACCAAAAGCAAGCACAGCCAGTGATCAGGAAGGTCAGGGACATGCAGTGTACTGTGAAAGCTCATTAGGTTTTAGCTACTGTAGTGACATGCATGTGGGGCCAATGAGTGCCTGTCACATTTTTCTGCGATATAGTCGTATTATTACAGTGTTTTAAGCCATCATCATTTATGGTTTTCAGGTGGTGAGTGAGGATGAGCACAGTCAGAATCAGGGAAACCAAAGTCCCAACACTGGCTCCATGCAGAGTTCACCCAGACGGGTGCGATCGGAGACCATGTTCTTAGACCGGGCTGCACCGCTGCTCCGGAGGATGAGGCACAGCCAGAGCTTGGCATTCGAAAAGAGGCTTGCACCTGAACCCAAGCCCACCATAGAGCGCTTCCTGGAAGCATAGTGAGTGCTCAGGACACACAACAATAAACCACATCTGAAATTTAGAGCTGGTCTACAATGCATTTAATCCATTTTTTTGTTATTCCAGCTTAGGGAAACAGCGTCCCGTCCTGTCGCACGTCGGGGAGAAATGCATTCCTGAGGTGGGACACGGGCAGCAGTCGGCTTCTGGCCCGGAGGAGCGCTCTGGCACCGCAACCCCCGACCCAGAGGAGGGAGCAGCAAGCAGTGGCTTCGTTGCTGTAAACGTCAGCCCTGCACCCCATGAGGGAGACTCTCAGGAGTGGGTGATGCTGGAGTTAGAGCAGGGCAGCGCATCAGCCGGAAGCAGGCCTCCAGCAGAAGGCCAGCAAGAGGAGAAGCCTGGAACCCGCACTGTTTCTGAAGCCGAGAAGCACCCCTCCGAGCAGCCGGAGGGCCAGGCCAGTACCGCGGTGCCCAGCAGCCCTGTTTTGTCCCAGATGGCCATGCCTGGCACGTGGTTACTGGGCCACCGGCGTCTGCCAGGGATGTTGGGACAGATGCCTTCAGTCATCATGGGAAGACCCCAGATGGACCAGGTGGGAGCGACAAAAATGTTTTTAACACTGCAAGCAGCACTGGGATGATAAACCTGACATACCAGTAGGAACCCAAATCCAGCTTTACTGCGTTTTCTCAGTTAGGTGTTGTAAATACTGATGATACAACGTTAAAGATATCTACACTGAGGCACTCAGTTGTTTGTTTTTGTCAGTACTTCTGTACACGTTTCACATGCTAATCATTGAATTCCCTTTAGTCTTCCAGTGGTGTGCCGCAGTCGTCTGCTCAGAGGAGCGATGCAGCAGCACTGCAGGAACCTTCTGGGAAACAGGAAGAACCTGCAGGGGAAAGCTTGAAGGAGAAGGAGAGGTTGGACTTGGTCCCCGTGTTAAGCCCAGCCAAGGGCCCCACGGCTCACCTGACCAATGACAGAGACCCGGAAAGCGATTCCGGCCTTCCCGATCGCTCTTCCGAGCCGAATCAGCAACCTCAAGTTGACACAGCAGGAGGCGCAGTTGAGAGCACCGTCACGGTGTCCTCGTCTCCCCCTCCAGCCTTTCTCCGGAGGAGAGATTCTCCCTCTTCCCCAAGACTGAGTCGAATTCCTGTCCGAGATCCCAGCAACCCTTTGGACTCTCCAAGCAGGGATCCCAACATGGAGAGGCGACACCGCTGGAGCAGTCCGGCGCCCGGCTCCCCCACGCACTCGCCGTCTCCTTCTCTGTCCTGCGACAACCTGCCCTGCGCTCTGCCGAGAGACAGGCTGACTTCAGACAGAGTCTCCAGGTCCGACTGTGCAGGTGAAGACCCTCTGTCCCTGTCCTCCTCCTCAGGGAGTAAAAGTAGGATCCCGCGTCCTGTGAGTGCCTCATTTCTGCCAGAGCAGCTCAGTAGCAGGTTTCTGCCTCGACCACCTCCTGGGAAACCACCTCCCCGTCCATGTGTGGACAACAGGTACGTGTGAGGGTGATGCGAACCCAAAGAGCTTATCATTTTATCTTTTTTTTTCTGTGAATTTAAACAACCCCGATGTGTCAGCTTGTGGGAAAATTCAGAACACCAGTTCATTTACCTGTCTGCCTGAAAAGAAATGGTTACCTCTGGATAATGTTTGCTGCTGCTTGAATCTGGATGCCACACTGAGCAGTGAATAAATGAAAAAACTAGATTGTCTTCACGCTTCTCTGCCCCAGGCGGCGGCGGTTGAGGGTGCGTGCCAGCAGCACCAGTGATGCCGACTTCCTGGCCAGCCTGACCCAGCTGATGCAGGACCGCAGCGGGATGCTCTTCAGCCCCCCTCCTCGCCCTCGCAGCTCGTCTTCGTCCCTGCAGCGCTCCTTAAGCTCCTCCCCTTCTCGCCAGGAGCTCCGCGACGGCGGGACACTGCAGGGACGCAGCCGCTCTCCGTCCAGCCTCTCGGGCTCCCCTCCTCCTCGCCACATCCACCCACAGGAGCGGGCCACGGGGCTGGGTCAGTGGGGCCTCAGCTCCAGAGGAAGAGGTCCACTCTGCGAGGGCAGAGGCTCCGGGAAAGTGACTCGATGACTCTCTCACGAATGACTGATGTGGATTATTCAAGCTGTAGCGAGAGGCTGCCTAATCTCTGGTCCCTGACAGCATGTGTAAATAAGGTATTTACCCAAGGGAATGTACTGTATGTAATGTAAAATGTATGATAAATTGTATTTATTTATTTATTTGGATGTGAAAAAGGTGTGGAGAAAATCTAGAGATTGCCAACTCTGAACTCTCATTTCACTCTAATAAAGCTACATTTAGAATTACTACGAGACCAAAAATACTATGTTTAATACTTGAGGGATGTAAAAAAACAAAAATAAGTTACCTGTAGATATGTATCATTAAGATAATGGTAATTGCTAATTATAGAAACCATGCATTGACATTAGAAACACTATGATAGTAAAGAACACTCCAAGCGCTATATCTAAGTCAGCATCCATGAACAAAAGAGCCAGGGCATGCAGTCCTATAATGACCTTGTTTTAATAAAACTGATAATTAATTATAGTATTTAACAATGAACTGCTTATTTTGGCATATCAGTGTTGTAGTGTGCTTTCATGTTGCTAGAAATGTCACCCAACAAGCATCAGCATAAGTGTACATGTGAAGTGCACTCATACTTCAGTATTGTAAATGTGCATGAGTATCACTGCAAATGGGTTTCTTTTTTATTTATTACTTGTCCAATTGGCTGAAGCATTTGTAATTTTATTGACCTGCTTCCGATGAAATTACATCATAATGTCGACCAGCAAAGACTTTTGTTTCTCTTCTGTCGTGCAAACGGGAAATGTTTTAACTCTGAACACTGCTATGCACACTATAGTTTAACAGGTGGAGGAAGGCGGCATTTTAAATGGCAGTAGAACTTCTCAGGTGAAAGTGGATCAGATTTATTTATTTATTCCATGTCATCAGTATTAACATACTTCAGAAACCAGCTGCATTAGGTTACAAATTTATGAAGGCTCTTGATGCTTTGACCCTTCAACGAGGGATTCTGGTATTATTCTTTTCTACTGATTTTTCAAATATTTTGAGCTCAGTTTCAGATCATTCTGACTTTGCAACATCCGGTATAATACATCATGGATGTAAGAAAAGTCAAACAAATCTTTTTATTTACAGTGCATGGTAAATGGCATTCAGAATGATTTAGTCCTGCTGCATATGAAAACGCCTCATGCACCATTAGCACGCCGAACAGTGTTAACACACGGCTTACAGGCTGATACAGAGTCGTACGTGTTGTTCCATGGACTTAAAAACTTTGCATTGTATGGTAAAAACTGTTGGAGCCATGGTGGTGGACAGTCTATCTAAAAACTGCAGGTCTGTTGATGTTGGAAGTCTAAAAAAGTGGTGCAGACTGTCTGGGGTCGTCTGGTAACACACTGATGGAGTCTTCTGCCTTACCGCACAGCATGCAGAGCATTGTGTACTCCTGGAAGACACAATACAGACCTATGAGACCACAGCAAAACACTGACTGAGTTAGAATTTGAGCAGAGTAAATAAAGGAGATAAAGTTACCTGATATTCCTCGACAACAGAGAAAGTGTACTCATGTCTGGCAATGACGTGGTCACAGTTTTTACAAACATCTGGAAAAGACAAATGGAGATTAGTGTGTTTTTTTCCCCCAACATGAGTTTAACAGAATGTCTTGAATTGATATTATTGTTATCAACATGTCCAATAACTAATAGAGCTTGTGATGCTAAATCTAGTGACTCTTAACTATACTCACGGTCATATGTGACAATTTCCTCTCCATCTTCATCCTCGGTGGCTTTGTTGCTTATTAGCACGAAGTCCCGCTGATGGCAACTGGCGCAGCCCAGGTAGTTCATCAGGTAAGAGCCGTTCTCCAGGCAAGTGTTACCCTGGACGAGGAATAAATATCTATCATACCTTCATATCCGAGACTTTTGTACGATTTCGGACACTTGCTCTTAATTTTTGTAACACCGCATCATGTTGGAGGTGGTTGGTATTTGCTACATTAATAGTATATTAACTATATTAATAGTATATTAATGTAGCATTTGAGCGTTCAAACAGTTACTGGACCGTCTCGGCAACCTAAACTTACCCTGTCGGGATACTGTTTCTGCACACACCCGTTGCACATTTTAAATTAGCACTATATTTTTGATAGTTCTCTTTAATGAAGTTGTTCCGTAGCTCTTCCTGTTACAGTTAGCATGAAGCTAACTACTCTGTAGAATTCACAGACGTAAATACGTAGACGCCGCATTGAGGGCTGCAACGTACGTCAACTTCGCCGCCATCTTGAATGTGGCAAAGTGGAGAATCGCAGTCAGCGATCAGACAGTGAACCGGTGTAAATCTCGGGGTTTTATGTTCGCCAACTTCTCTAAAGGCTATCCTGTAAAGTATGCCGAGGTAGTTTGGTGCCTGATGCTGTAACACATCATCAGAGCTGCTCACCCTAAAAAACAAAGGATGTGATTCCACAAACTGAGGCCAAAACGGCCAAACTGAACACCCGAGTGCCAACATACAAAACGTAGCTACCGGGATACCGTAGGGGGCTACAGGTAGGGGATGCCGAGTGCCAACATACGTAATAATCAGAGAAAATTTATTCTTTTCCAAGGTTTTCAACTTGCACAGCCACACAGAGTGCAATTGTATAGCTGTGTATATATATGTATGGGACGTGCGGTCAGGGGAGGCAGAGCCTCACCGGTCATCATCACAAGACAAAACATACGATGACATATTCATATTTGTCCGCTGATCTTTACGTATGACTAATTGCGAACATTTTAATTGTCAAAATCACTGAATCACTGAAATTGTACATTTCCTGTTGAAATACGGGGTGAAACGTGATGTGCGGCAGCAAGGAGCCGAGCTGAACCTCTGATTGCGCAATCCATCCCAAACTGGGCTGTTGGTGTCTGTCGGTGTATATGTATGTATGTATGTATGTATGTATGTATGTATGTATGTATGTAT
>CAJRST010012224.1:1166655-1259531 GCA_907169785.1 Menidia menidia | reverse complement strand
CCCCTCCAACCCCTCCAACCCCTCCAGCCCCTCAAGCCCCTCCAACCCCTCCAGCCCCTCCAGCCCCTCCACCTTCTCTAGCCCGTGACGGTCCCACAGAGACTCAGTCAGACTCACCAAAACAGGAACCGTTGGAGCCGCCTGCTGCAGCTCAGGAGACCCGCAGCGGGGGGGCAGTAACAGGAGACCCTGTGAAAGTGGAGCCAAGCCCACAGGATCAAAGTGGAGGTTCGAGTGAACAGATTAGAGCCGGCAAGAGAAAACTCAACATGGGAACTGTAAGTTGGATTCTCTAGTGTGGCGCATAGCTGCGGCGTCAGATAGCTGCTGCATTTCAATCACTTGGTATTCTTGCAGGATAATGTTCTGTCGAGCACATCCGGTGGTAAAAAGAAGAAAAGAGAGTCAAGCAAAGGTAATGCCGATATTATATTAAAAAAAATCTTCATACTCATGGTTAAATATCTTATTTACAAGACATCCCTGTTTTAAATTAACCACCATGTTGCATGGGGGGTAATGAAAGATGAAAGATGCCCCCCCCGGATCTGCTTTGTCAGAATGTTTGACAGATGTTTTTCAGACACCACTTCTGCTAAAGTCTCTGTGGCACCATTTTTTTTTTCATTTTTATTTCCAAATGTATTTCCATCCAATGCAGGCCAGGCCCAGATGGACCAGCTGCTTGCGGTGTCTTTACGGGAAGAGGAGTTGAGCCGCTCGTTGCAGGATTTGGACAAATCTATGGTTCTAGCCCGTAACGCCCTGCAGGCTGCATGCGCAGAGGCCCAAAGGATGTTTCTCATGAAACAGCAGGTACCGTCATTCAAGGCAAAAAAATAAATACTTGTCTTTTCCTCAAACATGCTGTGTACAGCAGCCCTCATATGACACGTTTCTACTCTTTTAGTTCACTGCTGAGGTCAACAGTCTGAGAGCAAAGCGCATTGAGATCCTGCAGGGAATGCAAGGTATCCTGTGCATTCCCGGGCACTCAGATGATTAAAAGTTTAGGGGGGTTACCGATAGCATTAAAGTTGATCGACCCTTTGTAAAAATCAGGGTCACTGCAAGTGACACGACACATTACACCAAATAATCATTCAGAGGAGAAGCTGAAAAAGAAAACAAAAGTAAAATGATTTTAATGACTTAAATAGATATTTGAGTTTGTGGGATTTGAAGTTCTCCTCTTTTGATTCTTTTCCAGAAAGATATTCTGGAGCATTTAATGGAGTGACCTCATCATCAAGTCCTCCTCCTTCTGTGTCCTCCCTTCCTTCTTCAAGTGCCCTCCCCAGCTCTCTGCGCCAGCCGCCAGGCATAAAAGCTTCAGCCTCCTTGGCCACTCCTCAGCCGACGCCCTTCCCTGTAAAGCAAGAAATCTTCCAGCAGGCCTTAACCGGACAAGCCAGTCCGTTTATCAAAAACTGTACCCCAAATGCGCTCCAGGTCCCTGTGAACCAATCGGTGCAACTGGGGCCGTCCCACTTTGCTGCTCCAGCCCAGAGCTCTGCACCAGCGGCCCCCGCTGACTCATCTGCCAAGCACCAGGGGCAGGAGGCCGGCCAAGTGCCGGGCGGCAGGGGGGGGGCGGCAGGGGCGTCTGTGAAAGAAGCTCAGCCGGTCGTTGTTATTGATTTGTCTGGAGAGGAAGCGGAAGGGAAGCAGAGCGAAGGCCCCGTCAAAGAAAAGGACAGGCGGGCCCCCAAGAGTGAGGAGAAGCCACCTGATGTGGCAGACGGAGGGAACGAGAGCGACGACTGCGTGGAAATGGTCAGTGCCCCCGGCCCGGAAGTAATAGACATTGACGGTTCGGAGTGCGAGGACTCGGCGAAGGAAAATCCTCCGGCTCCTCGGAAATGCGAGAGCTCTGAGCTCAGTGCTGCCAGCACACAGACGAGTCGGCAGAGTGAGGCCGAGAGGTGAGATCACAACAAGCTTTCAGAACTGTCGGGTAACGAGAAATTCTACAAACTTCACTGTCTTAAACCTTCAGGAAAGTTCCTCCACCAGCCATGTTGGCACAAGATGCCAGTTCTCCTGCAGGTGAATCCCCCCCCCCGTTATTTAGTGCATTTGAAAAAATGCTGTGCATTAAAAAGAAAAAGTTATTTCAGGATCTGGTGAGGATGAGGAGCCGTCTTTGGGCGCCTTTTCCAGTCACGCCGGGCCTGTCCACAGCCTCCAGGTTCACAACGGTGTCTTATACACATGTTCAGGGGACCAAACGGCCCGGGCCTACAGTCTGGTGGTGTGTTGCGGCTTCTTTCTCACACACACACACACACACACACACACACAAGCTCTCTGCCCATCAGGACACAGCCCAGAGGATCGTCCCGGTGTCTTCAGTGAAACACAGTTTTGTCTATGCAGAGCAGAGAATGCCAAGCGGTGTTTGAGGGTCACACCAACAAAGTGAACTGCCTCCTGGTGTCGTCCCCCCCCGACATGCCGGCACGCCTCTACACCGGCTCCAGTGACCAGACCATCCGCTGCTACAGCATGAAGGTGAAATGCAGAAAAAGATTCCCACATGAACACATGCACCATTAAAGAATAAGGACGCGTAGTGTGCTGTGCTAGCTGGATGTGTTTATTTATTAGAATTTTATTGTGCCGTTATATTTAAAGAGAAATTAATATTGTTTTAACTCAGCCCCAGTTTTGTTTTAAAATGTCCTGAATTGATCCTCTGTTAAGTGCAAGCAACTGCAGAACAGTGTCATCGGAGGGATAACTGGACTTCATAAGTGTTTTATGGTGCTTTATACTTTTAGACCTCTTCCTTTACCATATATTCTCTTCACATTCAGTCCAAGAAATGTCTGGAACAGATCTCTCTACCAGACCTAGTGTTGTGTCTGCACATCGCCTGGAATATACTGTACGCTGGGCTGGCCAGTGGTTCTGTGGTCAGCCACGATCTAAAGGTGTGTGAGCTTATTAAGACATGATAGGGCAGAGCATGTCAGAACTGAGTTTGCTTTCTCTTTTAATTCAATTCCAATTGCTTGAAAGCTTTATCTTTAGTCTTTATTCTGTTGGTTTTTTTTTATTTTTAAATGCGCCCTCACTCATATATCTAAGACAAATGTGTTTTGTCAGACGGTGAAGCAGCTGGATGTGTTTGAGTGCCACGGCCCACGGGGGGTGAGCTGTCTGGGCACCACTCAGGAGGGCGCCCGCCGCGTGCTGGTGGTGGGATCGTACGACAGCACCATCAGCGTGCGCGATGCCAAGAGCGGCCTGCTGCTGCGCTCGCTGCAGGGCCACAGCAAGACTGTGCTCTGCATGAAGGCGAGCCGAGCCCTCATCCCTTTGTCTTTTTTGTCTTTTTTTTAGCCTCTTCCTCTGAAACGGATTAAAAATGAACAGTGTTGGTTAAAATGTTCTGCTTCTTTATCTCTCTTTTGATTTTCTTCTTAAATCTGTAACTTAGCTTTTTCCAATGATGGAAAGAATTAGATACGTTTTTTTTTACTGATGCCCTCAGAGTACACATTGTAATGATGTAGTCCTTTCTCCAGAAGACGCACAACATCAGCGGTTGTGTCGACTTGATTTAATTTTTTTTATAATGAAAATGTATTTTTTTCCCTTGTAGGTTAGGTCCACCTAACTTTTATCCTTTATCTTTTTTCCCAGGTGGTGAATGACCTGGTCTTCAGCGGTTCTAGTGACACATCTGTGCATGCCCACAACATCCATGTAAGTCCTCCGAATGACCAGTGAATTATGGGCAGGTGGAAAACACGACTTCCCGCTCATGCACTCACAGTTGTGGTGTTTTGTCACTTGCAGACCGGCGAGTTGCTGCGCATCTACAAAGGGCACGGCAACGCCGTCACATCCATCGTCATCCTGGGGCAGGTGATGGTCACCGCCTGTCTGGACAACCTGGTTCGAGTTTATGAGCTCCAGGTACTTTTAGCTTAATTTTCCAGTGGAATTTCCTCTTTTTTCCTGAATGGAGTAATTAATGATGGCTATCATTTATTTGGCTTCTTTTGGAAAATAATCTATTTTTCATGTGCTTGAGAACATACATAAGATATTATAAAATCAGTAACAACTTAAAAAGGCTGAACAAAAGAAAAACAAACCTTTGTTTTTTTGTTAAATTTTTTTAGATATTTATCAACAAAAAAGACAGCAAATTATGAATAGTTTAATGAGAAAACGTATTTATTTTTGCAGTCCCACGACTGTCTTCAGGTGTATGGAGGTTACAGCGACATGGTGATTTGCATGGCTGTACACAAGAGTGTGGTAAGCAGACTAAAACTGGGCCAGCCTCAGTTGTTTGGTTTGTTTGTCTCAAACGGCATAAACACACGGATTCAATAAAATGCTACCTGCTGTTGCTCCGTGCAGATTTACACCGGCTGTTACAACGGCAGCGTTCAAGCTGTGAAGCTCGACCTGACGAGAAACCACCGCTGCTGGGTAAGAACTGGAGACACTTCGGACCGATGAAAAGTATATTTCTCCCGCATTGTCTGACCCGATCGGCGGCCCGTCCAGTGGCACAGCTGCTCTCTGATTTTCGGCATACCGGAGCATCTCGTTCAGCACCTCGTCGGAGATCACACCAACCCCAATCTGCAGGCGGTCAAATGTCGCTGGAGAGGCTGCAGTGCGTTTTTCCTCACGCAGCAATCAGTCAGACAGGTGGGTCTTCCCCAGGATACAGAGCTGCTTCCCGGGTCTGTGTCCTTTCTTAATAGAAAGCCGTTAATTGGGTCCCATTTCAGCCTTTTCCTCCCCCCCCCCGCCCGTTTGGCTTTCCTCCTGCAGGAGCTGCCCGCACACATGCAGAGCCACGTGGAGGACGACAGCAGGCTGCAGCCATGACGGGAGTAAAGGCGAAGCAGAGACACTAACATATTCACTGTTTCTTCCACATACTCCTGCGTAAGCTGTTAGTATGAAATAAGACAGGATGTCTCTAATCGACCAGCTGAAACTGTACATTGATAGTGTTCATGCTTTCAGCTGGTTTATTTATCAGCAGTCTGCAACCATCTGATGGCTGTGTGACTTTATGACTATAATTAGTCATTATTGTACATTTGGAGATGTCGATAAACACTTGGGGCACCATGCAGCTGTTGAAAGGTGTAGAAACACAAGGGAAGCTCGTCACTCGGAACATTTTTGCAAAATTGAGTACTAGTTTTCAGACATCGGAGCTTTTGTGAAGCAAAGGTTGCTACACTGTGAATTCAAAGCAGTTGGGGACAAATGCATGTTTTCTATATGCATACATCAAATGTAACCAGCCGGTGATATCTGACAGAACTGCACTGTTTTCTAAACATCTCAGTGGTAGAACAGAGGAGGAATCCACAATTAAAAGAAATTCTACATTCCTTAAAGGATTTTTTGCCCAAATAGGGGCCTATATTACCCACAATGCAATACCAGCAAAGGTGTTTTGTCACTTAATTTGAAACTTGCTGTGTGTGTAAGTGTACAGCAATTAAAAATGACACCCACAATTTACAGTGTCAACGTCTCCTTTATTTAAAAAAACAACTGACAGGAGAGGTTTCCTTCAAGATTTATTTATGTTTACAACACAGAAACTTTTTGAGGAGCATAAACTCTGAAGTCTGAATCCACTCTGAATTTGGTGTTGCACAAGATCTTAGAAAATAGCGTCTACCTCAAACTCAGATCATTGAAAACTTGAGAGTTTGGAAAACTTTAGATGTTGAATCAAAGATACAACTGAAGAAACAAGAAGTTTCTCTCACTGTAATGTCAGTGCAACACTGTTTTTTTTTTGGGACATCAAAGTGGTGTATAACAAGACTTTGAATGCCTCATGGAGCAGAGGTTGACCTAAGAGTACATGGTCAGCTGAAGCCACTGAAAAGGACAAAAGGAGAATACATTAAATCAGATTTTTAAATTTTATCTACAAAAAAAAGTACCAAAAGAGTGACAATTCTGTAAGTTAGTTGTTGATTCAACTCTGTGTAAGCGTTTGAGGCTGATGGTGTTATTTTCCTGGTTTACTGTGGCCTCAACTCCCAGCACTCAACTTAATATACGAGGAAATATCTTATTAATCAGTCACATGACAAACCTAATAAGATTTTTCAGCTTCTTTGTAAGGCGTGGTCAATAAACTTTCCTCAAGTTCAAACCAAGACTGAAACCAAGGGAGTATCGTGTGGCCGTGGTCACTCCTGCATTCTGACAACTACAATCTTCAGAACAATCAGATCTCAACTACAATCTTCAGAACAATCAGATCTCAGTTCAGCTGAGCAAAGAATGGATGAGCTGTTTTACAAAGGTCTCGCCCTCAAATCTGCATCTACTGTGTGATGAATTATACCTGTGCTTTAATAATGGATTGTTACAAAAAAAGCAACTTACCTCTAGGACATTGAGTTTGATTACTCCATCTCCATCTTTATCGAAGGCATTGAAAGCCCCTACAAGACAAACACACTTGTCTGTTTGTATGCAGATTCTGTTCACACCTCTGGGTTTAGTTGCTGTGGCTTCTTTAATAGATTTTGAGACCTAAGATGATTTAAACTTTTTTTCCCATACAAAAATATGAAAATTAGCTGTGAGAAACATTCACATAGTCGACATCTTCAGCCCTGTGAAACTGGTGTTAGTACCACTTTCTTTTGGTCCATACAACATACAACAACAGTTAGTTTGGACTTACTGAACATCCCCTCCAGCCTCACAAAACAGCAGATGTAACTGTCAAAATCTATGTTGAGGTGTTCATCTGCATAGCGCATGGCTAAGATGTTGTATAGCTGGTTGTTGAGGTGAAACCCTGAGAAAGAATCCAGAGAAAAAATAAGAAAGAATTCCTCACAGTTTCACAGAGCGGATCCAACAGTGGAGGCAAAGAGCCGCAGGGAGAAAACTGGCCAGTGTCTCTTATGCTGCCCACCTGCATCATTAACAGCATTCCTCATCTCAAAACTGCTGATGGAGCAGGATTTGTCTTTATCGTAACGTTGGAAGATGACCTGAAGACGCGAGGAGACAGTCAGATTAAACCCGGCAGCGTGGGCAGAAGCTGAAGCTGAAGCTGTCTCACAGTACCTGCCACTGCTTGATCTTATTCCACAAGTGTTTGAACTCCTGCAGATTTAATTTCCCGGTGCCGTCAGTCTGGGAAAGGATGAGTCACAGAAGAAATAACTGCCTGATGCATGCATTTCAAAGGGGATTTGGCACATTTTTGTGCAAAAAATAAATCAGTTTGATAAGATGTTTCTCCTATCAACAATGCTGTTGTTTTCCTTTGTCACCATAATGTAAAAACCTGCATTTAAGTTAATTGGCTCAGTTTCTAAAAAACAAACAAAGGTAAGGTTCTATTCTTTTGTTTTTACATTTTAGAGTTGAATGTAACACTGTAATTGTAATGTAATAAACATTTAACTTTGGTTTGCCAGGGAAGAGTACCCTTCCAGTTTGAATTGCTTCAAAGGATACATCCATTAAGGCGATCATACTCCGGCACGTCTCCAGGCTGAAGCCGTCTGACTTAATTTCATTATCTATAAGTAAGAAAAGTTTTATGAGAGGAGAGAACACACAAGCTGTAGCCATTATTCTGATCTGTGTCGTTCTCACGTTTGGAAAGTACGTTCTTCATGACCATCTTCAGCTCATTGGCGCAGATCTGCATGTCCTGAGGGAGCGAGGAGGGATTTACATCTCAACAATCAAAACTGGCGGTTGACTTGCACCTGAGCACACGCACCTCTCCTGAAATCTGTTGGTAAATGGCTCTGAACCGTTTTTCTTCCTCAGTCTCTTCTTCAGGTTGAAGCAGTTTTCGCTATGGGATTAATGAAAGACAAATTATTTTCAAACTACTTATTTGGAAACAGTCACAGCTAATGTGTTTTTTCCCTAGAAGTTAGAGGAACACCTTTGAATTCGGAGGGGAAAATGTGTAACTGCCATTAAAATATCATAAAATATTTATTTTGATAACCAGCCTCATGTGAGAATGTAAAGTAATTTACATTTATGTTATGCAAATTTACTTTTTTATCAGTATTGTTTTGTATTTTTGCTCCTTGGTGCAGACAAGTGAACATGTTGGTCTATCAGTTCTCATAAAGATTTTAGAAGTTCCATTTTATAGCCTGATTCAGTGTGATCTCCACATGTTTTGATCATCACTGTGTGTGTGTTTTCTCATTGTGCTAGAGGGGAGCAGTAAATGAAAAAACACAGCATGGACAATGTGTTCTGTACACACTGAGGCCTTTTTGGAAAACAGGTGGAGCATGCAACTTGAGATCATTTCAGACTCAATTACATTATTCCCACTGATGTTATCTGACCTGCCCTGAAAGGTGTCAACAGAAGTGATGACAGCGGGATTTCTCCACATGATTTTAATAGCAGTGTTGTAGTTAAACACTCATCCATGTCATCCATAAAATTACCTTAGGTTTCTTCCTCTTTTCCCCCCGAATGCCATCATGCTCGATTTCTTTGTTGGCACGTGCTCTGTCTGACACAAACACAATAGGCTGGGAATATGGGTGACGGAACGGTGGGCGAAGGGATGTACGGGTCATAAAACACAAAAAGGAAAAGTTTGAGTCATTGAACTGTTTGAAAATCTGTGAATTTCAATGACGGCACAAACTAAACACACAGCCAGCTGAGACATGAGAGAGGAGAAGGGGGCTAGAAGGGAGACAGAAATGTGACAGCCACATGCCTTCATTACCTTTTCTTTCTTTTTCTTGTCTTGCTGTTGGCCAATAAGACAGGAAAAGACAGAAGGATGGAATGAGATAAAATGAGGAAAAACTGAATATTCAAGTCTGTTAGTAAGCAAAAAAGACAGTTCCAGAAGAGAATGAATTCACTCTGTTGGATGCAAAGTTCAGATATGATACTACAATGTGAGGGTCATTTGAAGGGATTAGGAATAGATTGAAACAGGGGTGGTTAATGCCACAGACACTATTATCTCTGCTTTACCGTAATGGCTGCCTACATCTTTTTTTACCGATTAGTTTTTTAGTATTCAGCAACTCCTAAATCTCTGTCTAATCATCTGTGACTTCACAGATACATTACAAAGACTTTCAAGGGATAAAGCATCCAACGTTTTCTTTCATATTCTGCAGATATGACACTTCCCAACTACAGAATAAGCCAAATGTAGTCAAACACTACTTTTGCCGTAAGATGACTAACCTGTGTCTGGTCAGATTCTATGACGTTTTCTGCCTCCCTGTGCAGAAAAAAACAGACAATGTTGGCCTTTCTTTGTTTCTCAGCTTTAACACTGACATTGCTATAGACAAACCCCAGTTTGAGTTGCACCACGCAAAGAGATTACAGATCCTTACTCTGAAGTGTTCTTCTTCTCTGAGAAGACTCTGAGGAGGAACTCTCCCTCTTGATGTTGCTGAAAGGTGGTGGGGATGATGACATACTCTCCGGGAGGCAGACAGAAACGCTCCGTCACCTCACGCAGGTTAATGTAGGTCTTACATTTTGCCTTGGAGGCCGTGTAGAGGAAGAAGTCCTTTTGCAGATGTTGTGTCTGCCCTTTCATCTGGGAAGAGAAGAGAGAAAACAATAACCATACGGGAACCGTAATATTTAATGTGTGGTGCAGTTTACTTTTCTTCTTCCAGGATAATTGTTCTGGGAAACGTTAGAGGCTTAAAAAAAGTCACAGTATGTTGACTGGAGATGGATAGAAGTTCCTGCTACAATGCTTTACATATACTGCTGAAGTCAACACACAAAGTTACCAACACGTTGACTTCATCTAAATAAGGTCCTTCTTCAAGACAGGCATACCTCATTTGGCACCTGTAGAGACACAGATAGGGTAACAAGTCAAATAGAGTCTTAAGTGCACTTAGGTATCTTCTGCGGTGGAATCTTAAATGTTTAGTGCAATCGCAACCTCGTAGATGGAAAATCCGATGGTCAAAAATTTGGCCCCTGCATGGCGCTGCATCCGCCGGCCTTTTTGCATCAGAGCCACGACGACAGTGCAGGCCCCCTGTCCACCCTCTGGATCGTCATCCTCCTCATACAGCTGCAGACGATACTGCGGGTTTGTCCAAAACGTGCCTGGAAGGGAAATGCTCCTGTCAGACCATAGTTGACTAACTTTCACTGAAATCTGAGTTTTTTAGTGAAATGGAAACGGAAGCACGGCCTACCCGGGAAGTTCCTGCAGCCACCCGCAGAGCTGCCCCTCACCCAGCGCCCCTCGTTGACCGACACTGACCAGCTTTTCCTTTCATCCCCCTGCAGCGTGTCGGGCGTCAGGTTGCACATCTCCAGCTTGGTGAAATTTCTCTTGAAATCCTCAAAAGACATCCTGGACAAAAATGTGTAGAAATGAAAACTGAAGCTCCTCACAAATGGAAAATAAATCACCATAAACTGATTCAGTTTGACATTCAAACGTGTTTGACAACATTTTTTTGTTGAAAATTATTATGATTTTCTTTTAGGATCCAGTCCCCCCTCGACCCCATTAGGGAATAAGCGGCCATGAAAATGGATGTAAGGATGTTATTAGATTTGTTCCCTTATTGTATAGTAATAAGGCAATACTAGATAATACTACATATCTGGTCAAACAAGTGGAAGCTGAAGTACTGATAAATGTCGTCACAAGACCTCCGCTCAAACAAAGCTTTGGAATAAATAGCAGTATGTTAAATTTCTAATTTCTATTGTCAAATGAAGTGAAACTGCTACTTTGTGGTGATACATGAAGGAAACAAATGTCAGTGGCATACATGGCAAATAAGAATCAAGTTTTTGGAAATCTATGCAGATCAAGGGGTGGAGGAGGGGGTGGTTCTTTATGGCTGATGTGTGACTCTTATCTAAGCATGTGTTTCACAAAAGGCAGCGAGCACATCGGGATAGTGTCATGGCCCCATGAGTGCACAGAGCTCTTTACGAATATGGCAAAGCTATCTCATGGATGAAAATAGAATTACTGGCTATTTTTAGATCTTTATCAGTTTACAGTAGATGAACATGGATTCAGATTAAAAGCATCTCAAAGAAAGACTGAAAGGTCCTAATTACTCTGTGTGGCGCGCATTTTATACGGACACGCGGTGAACACAGCAGCGGTTCCTCTAAAAGTCTTGATGTAGGGCAAGGGTTCATGAGATCAGCATCCAGAGAAAGTCTTTACAGCACTCACAACTGTTGACAACATACCACATTGACCCAACTCAAGTTTGTGGACTGGTGTAGGCGCAACTTCCTGTACAACAGCCAAAAAAAGACGCTGTGTTGTGGGTATAAAAGGTTTGGAGTAGACCACACAGAGTCACACAGTTTTAAAGTTTATATCCAAGGGAGTTACTGTATTCTGCCCTTGTTTCTGTTTATGTTAATTACTGGTAATTCCTGTAAACGTGAACTCTGATACTTATTCCCCCACTGCTTGTGGAGTCATTTTACTTGCAACCAACAAGACTAATTAATGTTTTTTTCTTTACAGTCAGTAGTTGTAACAGTTGCACTCACCAGAACTCGCTCGTCTCCACAGTCTGTTTGCTGAGATTCTCCTTGTCTGCAGTGGAGATGGTCGACCACTCCTTTGAACTACAGAAGAAAATGTGTAAAAGGAAAAAGACAGTAGACAACAGAATTAGACGGTATCAGTGACTCATATTATGGACTACAAGTGAGCTGCGATAGCCAGGAATTCCCCAGCATAATCATAATGTACATAAATAAATCATGAATTTCAAATACTCCACAACTGTCACACGTTGTGGGACAGCATATCTCACTTTGCACTCCACGGTCCCTTCCACAGCACCCAACCCCATGGGTTGCGCAGGCGGATCAGACGAATTTTGGTGTCCTTTCCAATCTGGTCACACTATGGGTAATACATAAAGGGGGAAATAACTTTTTCAGCCTTGAGTATCATCTTTAAACTCTTTTGCAAAGATGCTATTAGGGGACGTTTTGCTTCACCTCCTCTAGACCTATGATGGAGTAGGCATGACCCCTCACCAGCCCGTGTTCGGTCCGAGTCTCCAGTTCACTTGCTGAACAAACCTGACACACAGCACACGTCAAAGCAATTCCCAGACTGATTTTAAGAGAATTTATGAGACTCAGGTCTAAATGTCATTATATGTTGACTAGAAACCATGTTAAATGTAATTTATCTTTTACAAATGAACTTTTGTTTTTCACTTCTGTTTTCTTTGTCGTGTAGATCACGTTTGAGATGAACCTTCCCTTGATGAATTTCTCTACCACTTACATCTATGGAGCAGCCCATCAATGAGCCTCTCTCCAGAGCTTTCCTCAAGATGTTGTAGAAGTCTTTGGGTGCCTCAGACAACTCAAAGAACTCAGTCACTCCACCTGTGAAATCCTCCATGGCTTCCAATGTGTTTCCCCCTTTCAGTGCCTCATAAGAGCCGTGCAATCTGAGATAGAGGTCAATCATTCTGATCATTGCGCTGACACATCTGTTATCTAAGGCTTCTCACAGTCTGTGCTGCCAACTGAGGACACATGAGGAGATGTGCAGCTTTGTCATGTGACTGCACTGGAAATAATTTACTCCTAAACATGGTGTTCGATCTGACATTGGGTCTTAAATCCTGTTTTATTGAAAGGGACTTCAATACATTTTCCTGTTATCTCCTGACGTTTAATTTTCAGATAACAACATTAGTCCAAAGGGTTGATCTGACATGCAAACCATATGAAATTTTGTCAAATCTGAAATGAAAAAAGTTGCTTTAAATATTCACTTCAGTTACAGGATTTGAAATCTGAGCCAGACTAAAAGAATAAATAGAAACAAGTCTGAGGTCTAATGTGATGTATTGACATATGTATGACTTCAGACAACAGGGTACTAATAGGCTCAACTTACTTGGCATAAGCTTTCTCTAAAAGAGCACTCCAGAATTCATTATTCCTAAAAGATTTGGTGAAAACCAACTGATTGTTGTGGGTGGGGATACGATCATCCACAACCACATCCACCCATTCCCCATAGCGCCAAAACTGGAAAGCAAGAAAAATTATAATAAATTAAATGATCAGAAATGCAAATAGACATGCAATAATATGGAGATTTTTCATTAGTCGTTCTATAATTAATGGTGCATTATAATTGGATAAATTCTATATATAAAATAGCTAAATTAAGTCAGAAAACATTCTGCAAATGACATTTTTGCTTTTTGGCACATTTTGTTTCATTATAATGATGAATAATGTGCATTTACACATGGAAAAATGCCTTAAGTGTTGAATAACCTGAAAGTGGAAGATTCCAGCGTAGTTTTCGGTGAAGTTCTGTTCCGAGGGAATCACCCTGTACAGCAGCTTCTCATTCAGCGTCAGACAGGCGATGGCAGCGAGCAGCCAGCAGTCACCTGTCAACAGCAGACTCATCAGCATTGATTTATTTCATATTTCATTCTAGCACATCATCTAAAGTCGTCCTGTCAACGATATATTACCTGCAGTGGAACACAGACTTTGAGATGTTTTTGCAGCCATGGACACGTTTCTGATTCATTTTTGAAAGGTTCACTTTCAATTGTCTATCATTCTGCAGCTTCAAAGCGTGTGGTCATGCATGCATTTTCAGTGGTCAGACTTTGCAACAATTTCTTCTGTCATTGTTTCCAGCCTGCAAGTTCTTGTCTGGAGAGGCTGTGGCTCAGGGGACCGAGCACCCAATCTTCCAATGGGTTATTGTGCTTTATACCTGATAATATCAGCTCTTTTTTTATGTTGTTAATATCAGGATTTTTTTATTATTCTTCTATTTCTATTCTTCTATTGTTTGATTTGTTTATGAAGAAGGTACTTTTAATGGTAGGAGATTATACTGAACAGAGCTTCATGTTGTCATGAATCTTTTTCTGTCTTCTTTTCTGCTCCACCATTTTCCATATCCAGAAACCCTTTTTATCATGTTTATTGTATTTTTCTCTCTGAGCAAGTTCAAACAATGTTGTGTCTGGAAGCAGAAACAGCTTAAATAAAATCATATTACCAAGTTCTCCTTGACAGATGTCTGTTCTGTTGGCTCCATCTACGATGAACTGAGGGTTTTCACAAATTTCCTAGAAGACAAAAAGGGTTTGAGGAGACTGAGTATTGTGTTTGGATCTTATTGTAAAATTATACGGATGTTATGTTGTCAACATGTCAACATGTATTGATTCTACAGCCATAGCAAAAAACGTAGTCTGAGTTATCAATATTTTCAGAACTCTTTACAAGACGGGGCACTGGCACTTTTTTCTCTCTCTGTTTAAAGAGATTGAACAGACTGAATTTTATTATTTTCATTGCACTAGATGCCTCTTTTAGATGGTCCTAAGGAGACAATGTTCTGGTTTTCCTTGCCTTTATGTAGCTCTCTTGTTTGGATAAACATAATTTTTGTAAATAGGCAGAATAAATACAGAGTGAAAGGAGAGCTCTCTTAAATTAGGCTCAACAGAAGTGACTCTTCATTGCATGATTTACAATAACTTAAGAAGTGAAAATGCAGACTCATGTTCCCAGTTTAGAGCTTGTTGCACAGCTGAACCCTGGAAGGTTCACGTATCACTAATCTCAGCCAAATTTCTTCGACTGCTGTGGTCATGTGCTGCGAAGCAGCAGGAAACCAAAAATAAATGTTGCACTGCAAATGTTGATTTTGTATAGTGACTCTGAAGGTCATTTAGGTTATGGTTATGAGTCAAATGTAGCTATGAGAGTGGAGTGGAAATCCATTTACATACATACATTTACTTCCATATAACCACGTATGGAAGTAAATACTTCCATATCATCACAACAAGCTGACATGCATAATGACCAAATCTATGACCAAATATAAGGAAACGCAACACTTTGAAAATTGTAATTTCGCTGTTTGAGTAGTTTAATTTATCCATTACACCCTTAACTGTAATTCACCATTTGCAAGAGCTTAGACTGACAGTTCTCACAAGTTTATGCATAAGCTGAGTCATATCTGAACAAAAAACTATAGTATTTATACTTGATTCTACAAACTGCGAATACGGCATGGAAATTCCCACTGTGAAGAGAAATCGACCATAATATAATGACAAGGTTTTCCAAAAACTGATTGCAAGGTCAAAAGCACAAAGATTTTGACGTTATAGGCTCTGGGGGAATTTTAGACAAACCACAGCAACTAAAAGGTAATGCTGTCTCTGAATCCTTAAATCCTTGCACGTAAATCATGATAACTTCAACAATATTCAAGGGAATATTCCTCCGGCTAAAAAAAACAACATATGTTTGCTGTTTTGATATTAAGTGTTGGGTATTGGGCAAAGGTTCTACCAGTCCTGTAATTCGACTTGTTAGTGTGCGCTTCTGTGTGAGTATGTTGGCAGGTTCTGTGAGTCAGAGGCATGTGTCTCTGTGCGCCAACTGAAGCTCTAGAATAGAAAACAGTCCTGACACCCCGAATTAACAAGGCTACAGGTGTTGTCAAAGAAAAATGACCGGAAACAGATAAATCCTGTTGGAAGCGTGCCAGAAAACTCTCTTGGCGTTAGACGTGGACACTGTCAGCTGTCTGTGTGACTGTAGAAGGTGATAACCCACAGCTATGTAGCCCTGTTGGTGCAGCACTATCCACCTGATCCTGTACCAATGTGCTCTGGAGGAAGTGTTTGGATACATGGGGATTTTACTTGAGAGCTTATAAAAACATGTTGAAGCCTCTTTTGCATTAAGTGCAAATTGACCTGAAGGATATGATGACCAAAGGGACACTCACCGAGGGACGCTTCCACTCAAACTTCAGGGAAGGCTTCTGGCTGTAGTAAAGCGAAGAGTCATTTGCAGGGAAGAGAGGGTCTTCAAACAAAACCTTCTTCTCCACATATTTGTCTCGCAGTTCCAAAAAAGTCTTCAGGCGCTTGGCGTCTTTGACAGCCTCGTTCCTGCTCAGAATCGCCGAGTAGATGGAGTTTGTCCCAGTTAGGCTGTAATCAGTTCTTCCGTCATGCTCAAGTGATGCCTCCGTTTCATACAGCACTTTAACCGTTGTTTCTTCAACAATGGGCAATTTGCCTTCATGCTTCTCATCCCCCATCACCTCAGCCTGTTGTTTCACTGTTGTAGTCTGAGAAAGAAAACTGAAGTGTCTCTCTTCTCTTAAAGAATATTACATTGGGTTGCAAAACACCACTTAAGAAATTTCCTGTATCCTCCCTGACTCTGATAATCAGTTTCAATTCCTCTTTTTTTTCCTCCTGTTTTGCAGGGCTGTGCGTTCACAGCTTGAGGGCCGTCGACTACCAGTCTCTCAGCCCAGAATTCAGTGCAATGTCCCTGAGCTGACTGCTCCTAAATATAGGCTTTTGAAAGGAGGGGAGGAGGCTTCTCGAAGGAAGACCATAACCAAACCCTTTCAGTTTCCAGTGAGATGGTCAGGGGGAGGTCAGTGGTGGGTGAAATACATAAAAGTGAACACATTTCACTTATTATGCCATCAAGCAATGTTTTCCTAGTGCTTAGATTTCTGGATAATTGTATTAAAATTAAACTACAGCATATTTAAACAATTCAGTTCAGTCTTTAAGAAAAAATTCTTAAGGAAATGGGCTTTAATTTTAAAGTCGAGGGTTTAGTTTGTCTCAAAGAGAATGCAGTCACAAACTTAATAAGTCTGCTTTACAACAGTATATTTTAACATTTTAATTCGTCATAAATGTGCTGTCTTAAACATTTTAATTTAATGTCTTAACATTGCACTGGCTATTTGAATATAGTTCTGATGAATGTATTTACCACAAAATCGACTAATGTGATGCAAGAAAAAAGTTGTTAAATAATGTAATAATAAGCATCTTGTTCTGCACGGGTTTGTGCTCGTGAAGCTCAGTCTTCATCACCATAGACATGTGTTCATCACAGCCACGTATAACGGAGATTACATTGACACCTAGTGGCAAAAAATTAAATAAATGACAGCTTGCTTTGACTTCCGGACCAACCTTTCACGATAACACGATGGCGTCAATTGGCTTAGTCCACTGTCAGTCTGCTGCTCATAACAAATTAAAACGTGAGTCTGCAGAGGACAGGGTTGCCAGGTTTTACAAATCATCCTTTTGTCCGACAGTTTTGGCCATATGGTTTTGGCCAGTAAGCGTTTGATCAGCCCAAATGGAGGATTAGGTGCGGGTATCTGGCAACCGGCCCTTAGCTCTGACGTCTACGGGCTCGTAGTGCAGTGTGCATCTGGAAGTTGACGCCATCATAAGTGTAAAGCTAGCCTTCAGCTCAGCCTGTCGTTGTGTTAGAAGATATCCTGTTCATAATACAGTTCGGCCCGTTTGGTTTCTGTCGAGCGTCTGTAAAGTGTGATGGTGTTGTTAACCAGTGAACGCGTCTAGGCCCGCCGCAGTGTTGTTGTCGTTCACTCAGGCCAGCAGCAGGACCTATTTTCAGAGCACATATTAGCAAGCTGGAGTCTTAAGAAGCTGCGAAGGAGCGGTGGGAAGCTACAGCCAGCTAGCGAGTCCGCTAGTTAGCTGGTGATTAAAGCGGCAGACACTTGCTGTGTGAGTAAGTAAAGCCTCGGTTGTGTGCAGAACCACACACCTGTTAGTTGTTTTCGCTGCTGTCAGCTGTGAAGGTGCTAACGGACCGGAGCCAAGGAGCTAGCAAGCGCTGCAAAGCTAACGTCAACCCCGCTGAGAAGCCCACTGGATTTAATGCTAACAGCTTGATAGCCTGCCGGGATTGAGCTGTCAAGGCGGTGTCTGGTAAACCAGAGCTGGCATCGTTACATTCCCCGTCTATAACAGGTACGTTTGACTCTGTGAGGTGACCCGGCTTTTATAGAGACATGTTTTGTGTAGATTTTTTTGTTGAAGCCACACACTGCGTGCTAACTTCATCAACAACTCTTAACGTTTACCCTGTTGTTGCATTTGCCATCTACAGCGCCCGCATCTCTGCTTTCACATGTTCTTACTTCTTTAGATGATTGTGCTGTGGTTGTGTAGTTTGTTAGTAATGTGTTGGAGGGATTTGTCTGTGTCATGCAGCAGGCTGCTGGGCCTGACAGCTGAGATGTCAGAGGGGGAGACTAAACAGGCCCCGGACAATGCCCAGGAGGGGAAGCCGGAGTCCATGGCCACTGCTCCCACAGGCCAAGGAGTGTCATCCGTGTCCCCACCAGTGTCCATGGTGACCCAGACCCCCGCCGCCGCTGCCACAGAAGATGAGGAAGAGGAGAGCGAGGATGAGTCGGAGATTTTGGAGGAAAGCCCGTGTGGACGATGGCAGAAACGCAGAGAGGAGGTAAGGGAGCGCTTTTGCGAAGAAGTCCAAATTTGATCACTAATCATGACGTCGCAGCCTTTGTTTCTGCTGCAGAGGGAAAAGATAATTTGCTGCATTTAACTCGTAACTTCTGTTGATGTCTGAGCCTGGTGATCTTTTTATTTATTTATATATTTTCCCCCCCAAAGGTGAATCAGCGCAATGTCCCAGGGATCGATAATGCTTACTTGGCCATGGACACAGAGGAAGGAGTTGAGGTGGTGTGGAATGAAGTCATGTTTTCTGAGAGGAAGAACTTCAAAATGCAAGAGGTGGGTGCTGAATCAAGCAATCTCTATTATTTCTAGGCCTGCATTTACACTTATTAAGAATAAAACGCTTTAATAAGGTTTAAAGATGTTTACTTAAGTGCTTTGTTCTTTATTTTTTCTTCTTCTGTGACCTCAATATAAATAGCTGCTTTTTATTTTCCTCATGTTTAAAGACTTAAGCTCCTTAAACATGTGGCCGAAGTTGTTGCTGCCAGCACCTGAGTAAAGTACACGCTAGAGCAGCTCAAATAATTCTTAGACAACAGTTTGGATAACAATTTGCAGGTCTGATGGGGATCTAGGATGTTAACTGTTTGCTTCTTTTGGTTATTGTTTAGTTTCTATGAGCACTTCTTTGGTTTCTAAAAAATTAAATGGACGCATTCATGTTCCCTCCAGAAATGAAAACGAATCAAAGAGCCATCTGTTGCTTACTTTATATCAGGATGTGGAAGTGGATGTGAAGTTTGATTAATTATTTTTGGTCTGTTGAGCCCATCTCAAATAAATCCATAACCTATTTTAAATTCTCTAGTTGTGCATCAGAGAGGTAATTAATTTGTTTTTGGTGTCTCCCACAGGAAAAAGTCAAAGCTGTGTTTGACAATTTGATACAGCTGGAACATTTAAACATTGTGAAGTTCCACAAGTACTGGGCAGATGTCAAAGAGAACAGAGCCAGGGTAAGAGATCGCACCAGGAAGCAAAGCATTTCCTTCTTGTGTAATGGATACAATAATTGTTTTCACGCTTTTCCTCTGTTCATTTATTTGTAGGTCATTTTCATCACTGAGTACATGTCATCAGGAAGTCTGAAACAGTTTTTGAAAAAAACCAAGAAGAATCACAAAACTATGAATGAGAAGGTGTGATTTAAGTTGTTTTTAAGCAGCTTTTAAATGTACTTCCTTGGAAACGGAGCTGATAACGTTGAGAAAAATCCTGTTAAGCTTGTTTTTAGTCTTTTCTTGCTTCAGTTTTACATGTACTTTTTTGTGTCCGACAGGCCTGGAAGCGCTGGTGCACACAGATACTGTCTGCTCTCAGGTGAGTTAGTTCCTCAGTTAGGTCAGTTACAGTGAATGAGCTGTTCGGGGTTACTGAGGGCAGGCAGCCGATCACAGCTCAGATGGCATGATTCGCTTATAGGGGCTGTGATGATTCTTCCAGTCCTTACTTCTAGTACCTACCTTATTACTAAACAAAGTTGAACTTTTCTAAACTTCCTTATTAATTTTTCTAAACTTTCTGTGCCCCCTTTACCGGACTTTTTTTTAATTAGCAGAAACATATCCTTTTGCACGGTTAATTTATTAACTTATTTCCATGTCTATTTTTACAATTAATCCTTTGATGAAATTTGGGTTAATACTCGCTCAGTTAAGTGGCAGCTCATCATAATCCTGCATTGTGCTGAGATGGCAGAATAAGATCTTTATCACATACTTTGTTCCTGTGCTTACTGGTTTCAGAGTGTTCATTGAAATAATTCAATAAATTTAACATGTCCCAGCAGTCCTTTTAAGCAATTTTTTTTTTTTTAGTTATCTGCACTCATGTGAACCTCCAATCATCCATGGTAACCTTACCTGTGACACCATCTTCATCCAGCACAACGGCCTCATCAAGATCGGCTCAGGTGGGCCTCAGAAACCTTTAAGAAGTTTTGCAGAAAATAGGATCATTTAGACTTTGTCACGCCTGCTCTGTTGCTTCTGACAACTTAAGATGGTTTTCCCTTCACTCTCACAGTCGCTCCAGACACAATTAATAACCACGTAAAAACCTGCCGGGAAGAACAGAAGAGCCTTCACTTCTTTGCTCCAGAGTATGGAGGTAAGACCCTGAATCTGATGTTCATCTCTGATAGCACCGAGCTCTGTGATACCAATAATACGCCTATGTTTCCAGCTGTTGCCAACGTCACCACAGCGGTGGATATCTATTCCTTTGGAATGTGCGCCTTAGAGGTGAGAGTCGAGCTTACTGCCGGAGTCACAGTAACACATTAATATACCAGTTATGTAAAAAAATACTTTCAGATCTGAAGTAGTGGAAGTTTTTTTGGAAACATGAAAGGCAGCTCATGTATTCTTCACTATCACATCATTAGATGGCTGTATTGGAAATCCAGAGTAATGGGGAGTCGTCCAATGTGTCCCAAGAAGCCATAAACAGTGCCATTCAGTCCCTCGAGGACCCATTGCAACGGGTGAGTGAGGAACAGGGTCCTGATGTCCGAGTCTCTGCTCAGGAGACAAAAATGAGCAAAAGCTGATGATTCTTTGGCCCCTCCTGAACCATTCTCAGGAATTTATCCAGAAGTGTCTGGAGATAGACCCCAGCAAGCGACCCACTGCCAAGGAGCTGCTGTTTCACCAGGCCTTGTTCGAGGTGCCCTTACTGAAGCTGCTGGCTGCACACTGCATCGTCAGCCACCAGCGTGAGTTTAAAGTCCAACCTCATCTTCACAAAGTCTGTAGCGTCTGTGTTACAGAAGTTTGCTTTGAAAGAACCCAAAGCAGAGTTGTTTTTGTTTTTTTAGACATGATTCCAGAAAATGCTTTAGAGGAGATGACAAAGAACATGGATCCCAACCTGGTAATTGTGGAGGCCAAGGACGGCGTTCAGATGAAGTAAGTTTGAGTGTTGAACTGTAGACTGCACGTGTGCGTGATCTCTGGTCAGCTTCGATTCATTCAGATCAGAGTGAACTACTAATACACGGTCGTTCTGAGCCTTTGCTTCTGCTTTTATTTAGTACTTCTTTAGTGATCTGGCTGTACATGTAACGCTTGCCCTTTTACACCAGACTCTCGCAGTTTCCCGCCCTTGAGCTGGACAAATTTCTGGAAGATGTGAGGTGAGAAACTAGTTTTAATCGAAGTTGAAAATGGGAACAGACGCAGCGTTGCTCCTGGATTACATGACAACGTAACTGTTTTCTTCAGGAACGGGATCTACCCTCTCACTGCGTTTGGGATTCCCTGTCCGCAGCAGCCTCAGCAGGAGGCCGTTAAGTCCCCCATAGTCCCCCCCTCAGTCAAAACCCCGACTCCCGAACCGGCCGAGGTGGAGACCAGGAAGGTACGTACATGAAGTAACGGGCGGGTCTGCAGAATGGCACCAAAACAAAATAGTCGCTGCTGGTTACAGCTGTTCTCCCTTTGGTTCCTCCAGGTTCTTCAGATGCAGTGTAACATTGAGCCAGTCGATGAGGGCACAAAGCACCATGTGAGCCCTCATCTGTCCTATGCCGAATTCTATTTGTTGTTTGTGTCCCGTCGTATTCTAAAAAAAGCTTTTCTTCTCCTGTCAGCTGACGCTGCTGTTGAAACTTGAAGACAAACTGAACAGGCACTTGAGCTGTGATTTGTTACCAAGTGAGTATCCTGATTGCAGAGTCTCATCCTGGTGAGAAAACCCTGCCTGGTGTGAAGCTACAGAGTGGCTGAGCAGCTTTATCAGAACAACACGGTGGTGTGTGGCTGCAGAGTCAGTTCGTGTTATCAGTGTGTGCGTCTGACCTACCATACGAGCATGCTAACGCCTGACAGCTCTCTCAGTGCTGCTTCTTTGTTTGGTTTTGCTCAGATGAGAACGTGCAGGAGCTGTCTGTGGAGCTCGTTCAGCTGGGGTTCATCAGTGAGGCAAGTGGAGTTTTTTTTTTTTTTTTTTTCCTTTTGACCCAATCGAACACTGGCACCAGTGGGGAGTTACCGTAAAACTAATGTTTACAACTCGGTGTCACCCTTTCCTTCCATTTCAGGGAGACCAACCGCGGCTCGCGTCCGTTCTTGAGGAGGCCTTTTCGAAGTTCTACAGCCGGAACGGTTCTCTCAACCCGGTGACGGTGTCCTCATAGCCTAGGACTCACCAGGCCTTCACTCAGCCCTCCTCCTCATCTCCAACAGGACTAGCTTTTGCTCCATGTCTGAGTTGCAGGAAAGCTTTGCGAGGACAGAGGAGGAAGCCTTGGTCTGATTTCAGATCCTGCAGCCTGTCCTTGAATCTGGTTGTGGGAAAAGCTGCCACTAAGTGGCTGTCGCTTTTTTTTTTAAATATATTTTTTGTTATCCCCACACAGTACAGCCATCTGCTTCTCTTTTTAAAGAGGAAATCCTAGTTGCAACATAATGGAAAGTACAAGTGTGTTCACTGTTTGGCTTATGTCCTCCAGTTCTGAAGGAGACTAGAACTGGGGGAAGTGTTTACCTTCAGTCAGTGTTAAAATGGTATTTTAAGCATTTTTACTTCAAACTGTTTGATAGCTGTTGATATGTCTGTTGTCCTGGCATACTGAGGTGTGTGTAACATGTTGTGAGGTCAAGCCTGGTTATCTGATCCTTTACACTTTCTCCAGAGCCGTGAGTGAGGCGTCTTCTGACCTCACATGAGTTGTGGAAAAGTCAGAGTTGCGTCAGACTTGAAAAGAGGCAAAGGTGATGTTAACATATTCCAGAAAGATTCAGCTGCACCACAATTGTTGAAACGTTGAAAGCAATCAAAATATTTATGTGTACTTTTCCCTGAGTGTGTGATTCACCTGGCTTCCAGCAGCGAGGCTGGGAGTTGTTCGAATGTATGCTTTTTTGCTTGAAACCGTACTCCTATTTTCCATGAAAAATGACTGTGGTCCAACAGCTTCATGTAGAACACTGCAGCATGCGTTCATCAGCACTGGCTCAGTGAAATGTGAAATGTTGGATGGTTGAGGAACTGCTTCTGAGCACTCGATAGTTAATCAGCAGGGTTGGTCAATCTACGTATGCCCACGTCTGTACGGAAAGCGATGCATGGAATAAAGTTTTTTCCGGATTTGGTTCAGTTATCTATTTTAGGATTTAACCTAATTCTTCACGCAAAGAAACTTCAGTCCGCCTCCGCCTGTCAACTTGTATATTTTCTTACACTTTCGGTTCCTTCATGGCTGAGATGGCCTCTTTTTTGTTGTTTTAGTCACCGACTCATTTTTGTCTTATCTGTTAAAGTTTTTGAGGATCTCTCTGCTAGTTTGCACAGCTGCACACTTCCGTATCCTGTTGGAAATGTCCTGCGGGAGGAACGTTGGCCATTTGGAAATGGAGTCTTTGTAAATCTTAGTGGGAGATCCAGACTCGTCTAAGCTGTGACTACCTGCTGACCGGGGTCTACAGATACTAGTGTGGGCTGCCCGACATGCTTGTACCCATCTTGTACACTGTATGCTGGACACTTTTCTCTGTTCTCACATTGCTTTTACCTTCTTTTTACACTTCCCAGAATAAAAAAAAAACACACATTATCAGCAAACCCATTTTCGTCTTAATTTCTTAATTTACTGAAAACAGATGATCTTTAATTCAAGATTGGATGAGTTGAAGCGGCCAAATAAAATATTGGATATATATCCACTGATGTATTTGATGCCTTTAAATTTTGAATTTGAGAAAAGATGTGCACACAGGCCGAAAGATCAGACAAAATTCAAGTTTAAATAATTCATACAAAAGCCCGTCCTGCTGTGTGAGGAGAGTGACGTCTAACCTCAGAGCATCACTAGATTGACAATAATTTGTTCAAAATGTTTACAAACCGTAGCCCTTGTACAGGTATGTCCATGTACAGAAAGTCACAATGTGCGCTCAAACAACAGTTGAATAAAACACGTCATGCCGACAAACACGTTGCCGTACAAAATTACAGCAGTAAAATTGAAGTACAGCGAAAAAATAGCTTTCATATAAAACACTGTAGAAACACACTCTAAATAAAAAGCTACCAAAATGGCCACATCCGGCTTATCAGCTGCGTGGGTTTTTTTCAATTCTGTACATTTGTGAGTTTAAAAAAAGAAAAGAGGAAATAAAAACTACAAAAACAGTACAAAGCACTTCAATTCAAACACATTACTCTTTCACATTAAATTAGGTTTACTTCCCAGTCTGAAAGTAATGTATATAGGCACAGTAATTTAATCAGTCAGCCGTGTTTGGTGAATATCTTTACTTTGTTATTCATTATTCTGCTTGAAGTCTGGAAGTTTGGACAACCGCTCAGTTCCCTTCCTCGCACTGTCTCGGTGCATTTGTTGGACAACCAGCAGCATCAAAATGCCACTTGAAAGGGAGCTGCAGCTCCTCTCACTGCACCCCCTCACTCCTATCAGGTCACCATGACAACAAAACATCAATGAACTGCTTTCATAAGAGTTTCCCAGAAATCTGACGTCTGATCACATAGAAACGATCCAAATCTGAAGGGCCTCATTCAAAATCAATCAGCATTTCAGATTTTTTTTCTTTTTCTGTTTTTTTTTTAACATAAAAAAGCACAACTTCCATCTGAATTTCAGCACGATCCAAATATTTCTCTATTTACAAGCAGACAAGCAGACAAGATAAACTTGTTAATACCTGCCTTACAGAAATTATGTTTAATAGTTACATTTACCCTTTCAGAAACACGTGATTAGCATATTTCTTAGTCCAGATTTGATTTCATAAGACATTTTATATTCAAAAGTCCATGAACTTAACTCCCTTTGGACTCACTGTTTGATACATCTATCATTTTTGACCATTGGTCAATTTACATCAGAGTTACACATGTGTAAACAAAGAACTAAATTATGGCTGAGTTCCATTTAGCTGCATCAGTGTAAATGTCCTGATACGGAGTGTGATGGTGAGATGTGCTTTTCTGTTTTTTCCCCCAATAAATCATTTAGCTCTATGCTGGAATTCATAAGAAAGACAGGGATTAACAAACATTTTGAAGCTGGTAATCAGGATTTTTCAATCAGTTTTAAAGCAGACTATAATCATTCTGAAAAAAGAATGAAAGATAAGGTTGACATTTTCTAAATTCTTCCACTCTTTTAAGCACAATACTTCATGTAAAACCATTTGAATAATGCCTAATGCTTTGTTTCACTTACATGCTGGAATTTTGGTTGCTCAAAATGAAAATTGGATATATCCATATATAATAATTTGATAACGATCGCTGTGTCAGTATGTGAATTTTACTCTATTAGGTTCGGCTCTACTCCATGCTGCGTATTTCAGTGCTATTGTCGTCACTTGAGTTGAACAGCCGAATCCATCCTCAGATCTGCACAATGTTAATCTACAGGATCTGAATCAGCATTGATGTTGTGCTTTTCTCTGCTGACGTTGCTTCAGTGATGATGGGTGAAACTCGGCCCGGAGCGGCTCTGCATATTACATACCTCGTTTCAAAGTGAAACACTTCGAGCTCTGATGTGGGAGGAGACAGGAAAAAAAAATCGAAGAATATCAAGTTAGCACCAACAGTGCAGCAGAATGCAGTCAGCCTTGTGGAGGCTTGCTCTGTTTTCCACTCCTGACTGAAAACAGGCGTCTTCACGGTGTCATTTAGCTTCATGGTAAACTTATCTGGTCCTGCCGAGCAGATTTGATGATTCAACAAAGCTTCATGGTGTCCCTTTTTTTATTTATTTCTTCAGGCACTGGTACATCAGTGCTCTTGGATTCAGCATGTAGCGCTCGGAGTTGAGTAACTTGGTGAGATACTGAGGCACCTGAGGCCGGGTGGCCACGTAGGAGACACCGGGGCTGACCGCCATCACCTCCGCAGTCTTCTGCTTCATCTCCCGGATCTCTCTGTCCTGCCTCTTCACTTTCTCTGTCAGACAGACAAAGCAAAATATGACGACTGGGGGACAGGGATACCGGATGTTCAAATCCTGCATGGCCAATAACTATTTAACATCTATTTAATATTTTCTATTTTAGGTAGAAAATGGCCTCCACATAGGTTTCTATCTGTCGAGGCAGTGTGATATTTCACTTTTGTATTTTGGATCTGCAAAAAGGCTCAGACGTTTGTTTGCTCTGAACCAAAGACTCAACACAGAGTTACTATTTATAGCAGAGGGCATTATGTGTCACTTGGTCACAGCTGCACAGTGACTACATGGGGTATGAGTCACCACACCACACAGGTGGCTCTTTATTAAGTTCTGCCACCCAAACGCAGAGAGCAGCACAACTCCAGGATGAAAACTCAATTCAATACCTTTTTATTAAGCTGATTTCCTGCCCAAATGCTGTGTGGTTTGATACAATTCATTAAACTGATACCCAGATAAGAGTGTAACCATCTCCTCAAACGATCTACCCTTCAGGTGTTTAGATGAAGAAAACAAGCCTTGTTATCTTGAGGTAATCGGAAAAATAAACCCATTAACACAGCAACTTTTGCCTCTCTATCTTAGGTTAGCTCTGCAACAAAGAAATGTTAAATGTTAATGTATCCGGGTTATAAATGGTATGCATATTTTTCATTAGGTCCTGAGATAAAGTGTTTGTCTATCAGTCAGATAGTTGGTGTTTTGATTCTAAACCAGTTGGATTGCTGAAGCACCTTTAGATGAGGTACTTATACCCACCTCATCCCTGATATATTGTGCTTCAAAGGGCCTACTCATGAGTAAAGCACCTCTTATATGCAGCCCATTACCATTTCTAAAAGAAAAGTGCTGTTGTGGTTGTAATTCTTAAAAAATCTCTTTTTTTTTTCTTTGTGAAAATCCAGTTTTCCATCACATAGAGATCTGGTTCAACTTTCTGCGCTGATGGGGATAAAAATCTAATTTCCCGGTGAAACTAAACATGACTTTATTTTCTCAGAAATAGACGGTGAACCTTGAGCGATCTCCAGCTGGCGGCGGGCGTCTCCCAGCGCAGAGAACAGGTCCAGCTTGATGCGGGTCTCAGCGCTCAGGTTGTACTCCAGGTGCTGGGCTTTCTCCTGCATGGCCGACAGAGTGGACAGCAATATGTCCGTCTCTTTCTCCACACACCGGTACTTTCCCAGACCCTGAGTCCAAAAAAGAAAAAAGAACATCAATATTAAGGACAAATGTAGAACGCCAAAGGCTCCTGGGACCCCCTCAGGGAGTCGGTGCTTTGGTTTCCCAAGAGTTTTTTTATTTTTATGGATTCGCTCAGAGGAACCAATGCATTTCAGAGAGAAAAGAGTTTGAGATGATCAAGTAAGTGGCCAGCCGTTCAAAAAACCTGTGCATTATTTTGGGGGGATTTTATGAAAGTGGATTTGTTTTGTGTCAGCATAATTTAAAAAATAATTTTCCACTTTTATCAAAGGTGGCCTAAATACCAGCTCTTTCTAAAGCAAGGCAGTTTTTCTGAACGACCTGGCATGTTGGAGCATGCATTATGGAGAAAATGTCACTAAAATGAGATCAAATAGCACACGGTACAACAATGCACACACCAGATGTCAGACAAAAACGACCATACAATAAAACTGCATACTGATGTGATCACAAAGTGCGATACGTTCACCGCAAGCCAAAGTAAAGACAAGCACACTACATGTCACCCAATATAAACCATTCCGTTTGATATGAAATTTCACATTAAAAAACACAAAAGCATGTCAAACAGCAAAGACTTAGATCATGACCAAACGACGAATCACTGGACCACTCGAGACTCACAGACAGTCAAAACTCACAAGTTCATTCCCAAATAAAATAAAGAGATACCTCAACATCTCTCTCTAGATCTACCACACGACTGTCTTTCACTTGATACTCCAGCTGTAGTTGTTTGTACTCTGTGTCTAGATCTTTAACCCTTTTCCTTAACATTTGGGTTTCACAGTGTTCCTGCCTGGTGTAGGAAATGGAGAAGATGTCAGTTGTGAACAGAAAGAATGAGGTTTTATTAGCAGTAAAGATACATTACCTTAGCACCTACTAAATTTAAGACATTAAGAAAAGACATAAGAAACAAAACAAGTAATCCACCCTTTACAATTTCAAAGGTTCTACTATTAAGAACTTACTAATGAAAAGTAAGAAAATGAAAAAACAGCATCTACTTCTTACCAGTTCTTCAAATTAAATGAAGAATTGCAACTCTGTCCACCGTCCCTCTTCATTTTAAGAAATTATTTTGTAAAAATTCTGCTGTTTACAATTTCAAGCGAATTTTATGAGTCAAGCAGACGGCCTTGCATTTGACTGTAGAATTCTTTGGTATACAGAGTTTATTAATCCATTAGCTCAATGACTGCAGAACTTCCAGGTCCCGTAGAAAAACATTCCCAAATCCCAAAGGCGTTTGTATCGACACACTGTTTGATTTTTTCTAAGCGTGCTGCTGTGCTTTGTTGCCAGGCCTCTTTATTGCGGTCTCATCTGTCTGGAGGACAATGCTCCAGAGGCTTTGTGGTTGAAATCGAAGCCATTTCACAATTTTTGTGGTACGACTGCTGCTACAACCTGTTTCGATTAATCCACCAGCATGAATGCACTGATAATCCCACATTTTTAGAATAACAAAGCATCACTTCAGACAACTAAAATATAACAAATAAAAAGGTTTTGCTAAGGTTCATCTTTGCAAAGCTATTCCTATTTTTCATATTTCAGTGCTTGAGTTTTAAAATATCATCTTGAATCAAATCATGATCAGGAAGGCATCAGTGCACAGCTGGTGGTTTATTAAGGTTAAGTAGGTTAGTATAGGCTGGTGTAGTCTGCGCTAAATCTTAGTTTTGTAGGCATTTTAAGCCAGTGGCTTGACGACAGTAAGCAAATTACAAAACTAAAGAAATAAGAACGATTAAAGCCTGTATACAGCCTAACCTGACTCTGTTTGGTTTGAATAGAACTCAGATAGTTTTGTCAAATGTTCATTAATAACTAAAGACCAAAGACATCAGAGGGGAGTTTATCTCCTCCTCTAACCCCACAGCATGAACGTAAACAAGAAGAATTCATTGTGTGTTTGGCTACGAGAAGCAAATGAAGACACAGGAGTTTGGCAGGAGTGATTTACCTGTTTGTGAGGCTGCGTGCTGTGTTCGCCGCGTCCTCCACTTTCTGAGCCTGGAGCTCAGCTAACTGTTTCTCTGCAGAGAGCCTCGCCTCTGCCTCTGCTCTGGTCTTTTTCTCCAGCATGGCACTGGTCTGCTTGTCCCTCTGCTTGGTTTTATTCAAGCACAGAATCCTACAGCCAAGACAGTAAGTTCACTTTTAATGACCTCCAAAATGACCACAGACACGGAAGAGAGAGTAAGAAATTGTGTCAGATTTTGACACACGTAAAAGTTTTCTTCTGATACTCCTGGTGGCACTTAAGTTTAAAACTGGAGCATGTCTTATCAAAGCCGGGTTTGTAATCCGACCCGCACAGCATGCTCACCTAATGCACGATTTAGAGCCTCTGGCTGGTGGGGGTGCTTTGATGTGGCAAATGTGTTGGAAGTACCTCTGTGACTTATCAAGAACATTTTCCAAGTCTAAATGTGCTGAGAGTACTGAAGTGGTTTGGCAGATAGTCAAAGCAACTGTGAGGGGAATATTTACCAAAAAAATAAACTAAATCTAGGCTGAATAAAGGAAGAAAATGTTTTAAATGATACACTGTATTAACTGTAGAATAAATGGTTCCTTAGCCAATTTAATTGCTGCTTAATGTTTTAATGAGAAACTTTTTCTCAGCTTCTAAAATCTCTTTAAAAACGATGTAAGGGTGTTTCTAGGAAAAACAAACACCTTTCTATTATTCTGTTTAGGAGACCAGAACGCTTAGGAGGCATTTCTGTGTAAAACAGCTAACACATGCAGCCTGGGACACAGCCTGATTGGTCGGATGGCTCACTTGCTCTGCAGCAGCATGTTGGACTGTCGGAGCAGGGAGACCTCCGGTCTCAGGCTCCTCTCGCTGTTGGTCAGGTTACAGATGTGACTTCGCAGCTCCTGTTCGCTCTGCCTGCTGGTCTGCAGCTCGCCTTTCAGCCTCCGCATCTCTGTCTCCAGTCTGAGGGATTAATCGGGGGCGGGGGAAAAATACTTTTTTTTAAGCAGAGATTTGGGCGTTTAATACTTAATTTAGCTCATCTGAACTGAGGTTAATGGGCGCTTACTTGCTGATCTGTTCAGCGTGGTAGGTCTGGGCCGCTGTGGCGCTCTTTTCTGTCGCGTCCCTGTTGGGGCTGATAGTTTTGGAGCTATTCCTCTGTTTCTTCTCTGTCCTTCCTGAAGGTGGCGAAGGAGTGTTTGTGCTGCCCGGACGGGTTTTTGGCGAGGAGCTCTTGGCCGCCCGTGCGTTCTTGCCTCCCTGCTCCTCCTGAGGTAGATTTTCGGGGGTCGCAGATGATTCCGGTCCTCCCGCCCCGCTGTGAAGCTGATCTTTGGGCTCGGCCATCCCAGGTTTGAGGGGCGCCGACCGGCGGTTGGATTCGCCTGACCTTGCCTCCTGAAATGCTTTGTCGGCCGCTCTGTCATCGCTGCGGATCTGGAGGCAGTCCACGGTGTGCACGTCATCGTGGGCCACCACAGCTCCGTTCTGACAGTGATACTGACCTGATTCAGGCCTGTTCTTCCATTTAGAGCCTGCAAAGCACAGCACAACTTTACTAAAAGGACTATTTCCCAAAATGAACATTTTTCTGCTGACTTTCACATGAAGTACTGACACAAAAAGCATTTATTCAGTCATTTAGTATGTATTCACATACAACTGAAGCTACATTATGAAGCATCTGTGCCTGACAAGGAGACTGTTGTTGTGATCCCTGCAAAAATCCGTCAATAGTTTCTTTGGGATGATATTAATATCAACTATACAGTATATGGACAGTGGAAAGCAGAATACAGATTGGCAGAAAAGATTATGAGGCAGTTACGACTGTTATCACCATGCAGACTTGTTGGTTGAGAATATGTCTCAGTATTTGCTGCTGTATTTACACTCGCTGATCATTGAGTTTTCTTAATTGGCAGCTAGCTGAGCAATCGCTGCCAAAAGCTCTGACTATATATTTCAGACATTTGTGTTCTCACGCAGCCCCCACCCCAGAAAATATCTGGGAAAAATTCAAGGCTGCCTTGCATATGTGAAAACAGCTTACATAAGCACAGTAGTAAATCAAATTCCATTAATACCAGAAACAGACAAAGAATATATTAGACTTGGTTTAGGTAATGTTGTATACATCAGATCAACAGTAAAGTGCCACAAACATAGACTGCATGCTGAGATCGACAAAATAAAGGTGATTGCAGCTGAAAGAAGAGCAAAAAACCTGCAGGTAGTTAGAAGTGTGGCTGAGTGGATGGTGCAGGTGCTCAGACTTACTGCTGCTGCCATCTGTGCCGGTCTTGGAGTAAACCTGCAGGCCTGGTGGGAGCGAGTGCTGGAGGAGGTGCATGTGGAAGTCATTCTCACTCTGCACCGCTTTCTGTATGCACAGCTTAAAAATGTTGGCAAAGTAGCAGGTGGTATCAAACCACAGACTGACTACAGGAAATCCAACACTGAAAGGGAATACAGAAGAAAAATCAAAGGAGTTGCATGAATACTCCAGAAATTTCAGGGTCTTAGAACAAAAACACAGCTTGTTAAATCCCTGAGGACACAAATATGTTGATTTAAAAAAGTAAATATAACTGATTAGATTTGAGTGATGAAACAAGCTCAAATAATTTAGCTACAAATTCAAGGCTGCAAGAATCCATGAAATTCTGATAAAGCATATTTGTATCCAGTCATCATACCAGTGTGCAGCTAAAAGATGAGATACGTTGGGATGAGAGGTACTAAGATCTTTGAGTCGAAGCAAAGCCTCTATGTACACAAGCAGAATCCACAGGGACACCGTCGATATACAAATGCCCTTTTCTGAAAAGAGAAATCAACAATCTGAATGGAGAAACACTGATTGCAATCCCATTTCAAAAAAAGTCGGCAAGCTTTGTAAAATGAATTTCACGAGGACCCAGAATTAGGTTTTAATTTATCTAGGTAATTCAGAAAAGGTTTAGGGTGAAAAATGTTCCATCATATAAAGCTAATGTTTGACTTTTTTTTTTAACAAAGCTAGAACCTGACTGATGAACAATATTGTTTATTCTTTTTTTAAGTAAAAAATTGCAACAATTTAATTGTTTTTAGAGATATTTCCAAAATCATGATCCTTTGTGTCATGTCATGTTTTTCCATTTATCTTTCAACAAAACAAATCACCTAAACATCCCTAAGAGTGGTGATTCTATTTTGCTTTCATGTTTAAAAAAGAAGCACTAAACTGTCTAAACTATTTGTTCAAATAAGGGAGAAAAAAGCCCATGATTGTATATCAACCAGGGGTGGTGACAATGTTGACTTTCACAACTACAGAACTCCCTAAACTGTTTCTCTTACGTGTGTGTAAACAACTGATCCACGCACTCACCTGTGTGCCAGATATAAATGATTAATACGTAGCTGCTTGCCACGAAAAACAGCCAGTACAAAGGGACAAAAATGAAACAAAAGATGTCCAGTATGAATGCGGCGCAAACAAAAATAACACAAATGACCTGAAAACAGAAAAACAAATACAAGGAGATTTTAGTCTGAGTCATTTCCGCTGCGCTGAATATGACATCAAACAGCGGGGGTCCTCACCAGCCCCTGGCAGTGGAAAGTGGTGTACACACTCCCAACAAAGAGCCAGCAAGGCCACAAGTACTCCAGCCTGAATTCCACAATGAAATCTGCCAGCAGCACCAGCATCCACATCACCACAAACTTCAGGAAGGTGTACGCACTGCAAAGAGACGAGGAACAGATAAGGAAACAACTCCGTTTTCATCCCTGTGACAGGAAATTAGTTCAAGGGGAATATTTCCATGGGATTAGTGGGGAACAAAATTAATCTAATTTCAAAACGTCAGGATGCAGTTATGTTAAACTCAAATATTTCATCAAATAAGAAAAATAGCAAAAGACTGGTTATCACAGAGCTGAACCTACAATTACACATCTGCATCTTAAAAACAAAGGCCACGCTTTGAAATGGAGGAAACAAAGAGCAATGACTGTCCCCTCATTTATTTTACCAGGCAGTCACAAGCCAAACAGAAGCTGTGGTTTGCTCCTTTGTTCTGCTCATCCATAGGCTGCCATCACATCACCCCTTCTTTGTTTGGTAACCATGGCAATATTTCATCTGGAGGAAAGAGGGAGCACCACAACATCCTTCGGCTAGCTGGGATCTGTCTATATATGTGACCAAGACCTAAGATTTTACACCAATCTGGTGTCATTTTTACGTCTGAGAATGTAGAGTTGTTCGAAAATATCAAATTATATTAAGAGGAAAAATGCGAGGAACTGCAAGGGAAAAGATTATAAAATCACTCCTCCGAGTTAGAACTGTAATGTTTATGAAAGGGGGTGTTTCACTAACGCTGAGTTTGTTTGTTTGTTTGCTAGAATGAATGTTCACAAATAATAAAGAAAAATGGAGGTGGGGGAAAAAAGGGGGAAACAATACAAAATACTAATATCACAAAATACTAATCAGGAATTAAATATGCCTTACTGAATAAAAAACTGTGTTATCAGCCCACTGTTTGTTTTTTTATATAACATAATTCACTGCAAATAAATCAGCTAAATCAGTCCAATGTATATGTGACAACTATTTCCAACAAACCAGTCAACCGAACATACACACACACACACACCGAAGCCAAACACCAACAAAGCCCAGCTTTCCTTTAGTTGACAATTTTTGCAAATTCGGGAAAAAACTCTTCAAAACACCTCAGCTTGTGAAGCTCAAAGCTAAATAACAAGTCTCTCGCATTAACCGAAAAGATTCCAAATGACATGAGTGATTTCTTTGTGTGTTTATTCTGTGACGTCCCGTCTGGATGCTCTCTGCAAGCTCATTTTTCTGTGAGAAAATGGCCGTTTTTTCTTGGAGCCGAGCAGGTGATAATCTCCTCCAGAGCAGGCTCCAGACTGGATTCAATAAGGCAAAAGGAAGCAGGAGACAGTGGAGATGCAGACTGAGGAGGCTGAGGGGGTGGTGGTGGTGGAGGGGGGGAGCAGGCCGACGTCAACTCGCCCAGCTGCTGCTTTTCTTTTCTGTAAACAACCCGGAACCCGCTAACTCTCGAACCGCTTCCCTCGAACCGGGCCGCCCGGACGGTATTTTAGCCCAAAAAAAAGCCCCCGAAAGCGGAGGTGAGACGCGGGTGAAGCGACGGCAGACAGGTGGGCAGGATGACGACGGCTGAAATTCACACAAAGACCTCCACAACAAACAAAAGCCGCCGCCAGGCGCTCCGCTACCTCTCAGACAGCCTCTCCGTGATTTTCAGCTTTTTCATTTTCCGAAGCCTGTTCGCGTCCACATATCGTTTCTTCATCTTATGGCTTCTGCTCCCTCCGTGCTGGCTTTTTTTCTTCTTCTTCTCTCTCTCTTCTGACACCGCAGCCGCAGCGGCAGCGACCGGGGGTGGGGGTAGGGGGGGAGGAGGGGGGTATATAAAGAGGGCAGAAAGAAATAAAACAAGCCGAATCCCTCCCTCCGTGTGGACGAGGATGCTCGCTTTAACCTGTGATGATGTCTGCGAATACAGGCGGAGAGCGGCTCTGCGCATGCTCAGTGGCGCCTTGTACCTACAAGTGTTAATCGCAGGAGGGGGGCAGAAGACCCCGGTCTGAGTGGGGAAGCTGTTCATTAACTCCAGGTTTGCAGGCCCACAGAAAAACCCGCAGACAAAAAACTAAACAAAACCAAGCAGCAATTACTCAGATTACTGATGCATTTTCTGTTCACTCAAGTTGAAACCGTTGCGTGTTTTAAGCATGGAGGGTATTGTCATGTACGAATTGGAATGTGGTTTCCCTCTAATGCTGAAGATAGAAAGATGTTCCATCTTAGTACAAAGGGGTTTCCTCTTTTTTCAAACGAGTGTTCAAAGATTTCTTCTCCACAGGCGTAACTTTTTGTCATTGCTGCCCCCATGAGGATGTGAACAAAAACTAAAGCCTATCAAAGATTATTCTAAAGGCAGCAACTGCCATCAATTCAAAAGTGATAATCGGAGTCACTGTTATGTGTAATTGATTTAATAATAATCAAGTTTATTTACTCAGATATATACATTATTTGCTACTTAATAGCCATATAGTTGCTCAGAGCAATTTAAAAAAAGTTTATTGCTTTGATATAACTCTATGTAGCAAAATTCATATAATTATTCTAGAAAAAATAAGTCAATTCAAGTGATATTACTTTGCATAAATGAAGAAAAGCATGTAACCTCTGCATATTTTGAGATTTAAATACTTTTTCACAAACTTTTTAATCACGAGACGACGGGAACCTGATCCATATCCCCAATCTAAGCTGGATATTTAATTGCTGTTTATATTTGATGGTATCAGGGTTTAATTCAAAAGTATGTATTTGAGTGGCGCTACATCCACTTTGTCACCCTCCCAACAAGAGAAAACATTTGTTTCACAAGTGCCGTGTTCTCATCAGTTTTGTTTATCTCAGAAACAGATATGCCCTTGAATTTATGTGATTATTTTATCCCGGAAACAACAACAAACTGGCACATAATGCAAGATGTCATTATCTTAAACACTATTTTAAACCATCATGGTACACTCTCTGTTGCAGCACAGATTTATAAAACTTTTTTCAGGCTAGTGAAGTCAGCACCTTCAAAACTGCTGAAATGTGTTGCTCCAGGAAAGATTCATTTGACACAGACTTGAACAAAGACGGCTTTTATTTGCAGCCGGGCCCATATCAGAATACAGATGGGTGCATGAAATCTGCCGGATGTCATAGAAGTCTTCCTAACACTGGACACCTGTTCTTTTAAAGGGTTTCACATGACAACTTCCACTGCATTTCAGTCATATTAGTTAGCTTTTCATGTTAGATACACTGCATTCCTCTATGGGCTTCAACTACTCTGTCTTTAATATGAAATATTTCTCTGTGGCCGGTTTTACTAATTTGTTCTTTTTACATGTGTCCTCAGAAGGGAGTTCCCTCCTACGTGCGATAAAAAAATTCAGCAAACATCACAGACAAACAACAGAGACAGAAGTTTCTACTTCTCTTTGACTTCAGCCAGCGGCTGTGACGAGAACCTGTTCATGTCCAGTGACAAGGACCTGGGGCAATGTGTCCAAGCCTGGTACGAGAAGGTGAAAGATTTCCGCCATGAAGTGTGGAGTGGTGGGACACTGCACACGGGTACGGTTTTATTTACAGTGTTCATGTGTCACTGCTTAATTCTGTCTCACACACATGAACATGTATTCCTTTTAAAAAAACATATTAAGTTAGGCACTTTTGTCGCTACATGTTGTTTGGTACAGGTCTAACCAGGCTTACTGTCCTAACTCTAAATACAAGTACTTCAACGTCTGCCACTACTGCCCACCGTAAGCATCCTGTACAACAGAAAAGAACATGATAAATACGACTGTTAATATCTTCTCAATCCAATCAATCTCTGTCGGCATTCCAGCGCACACTGAGTGACTCGGAGTTCCCGTTTACTGCAAACAATGCTAAAACTGGATGATGTACTGGCTTGTGTCTCCTGTCAAGATAAATAACTACATGAAAACAATAGTTCCTCTTTCCAATGAAACATAACGCTGACTAAACAGGGATCGAAAAGGTGCTTCTCTATCAGATGAAATTCCTGAGTTGTTTGGGAAGATATCCAGAGTGAGACTTTGCTGTGATGCTTAATATTTGATGGTCTGGCCTACATTACAGTGGAAACTACCAGCTGGCTCGGCCGTACAAGTCAGGACCCTCCTGTGCTGAGTGCCCCGCAGCCTGTGACAACAAACTGTGCAGTAAGTGACAAATACAGAGCTGAAAAAATGTGGTCTTTTATCCATTTTTGGAAACAAAGACCGGAGTTTGTATTTACGCCGAAAGAAAATGTTCCTTTCTTTCAATACTTCCTAAATCTTGCTCTCGTAGACAATCTCTTGTCTCTCAGACAATCAGATTGTCCAAATGCCTTGTGGCCACGTATGCTCATTTTCAATAAATAGCTTTTAAATATCATTCAAACTTGGGTTTGTTTCTTGTCTTTGCTCATTTAAAGTGAAAATATGCCACCGCTTGGTTTTTCAGGAAACAAACATAATTGTTTTTCTGTAACAAAAATATCGAGATCATTTGAAATAGTAAATAAATATGTACAATTGAAAGGCCGATTTGAGGTTTTTGAACTCATCTTCCTTATGTGAGCCGTCAGTGGAGCCAAAGGAAACAGAGTGAGATAAGTCAAATTAAATTTTGTTTTTTGTTTTTCGCCAACGGGTTCAGTGATAGCAGAGCTCCTATGGTTTGGTTGAGCTTGATAAGGCTGGACTTGCCATCCTGTGGGGTTTATCGACTGCAGCAGCAAGCCTCCACAGTTAGTCCCAGAGCCAGAAAATGTTTATCACACTGGCGTCAGTTTGGCGTCCTTAACTGTGTACTTAAGTTCAAATCAGATATTTTCTGCCAAGACAGCTACTAGCAATGCATTTATATATCTGCATGGCATAGACAGCCTGTCATCAACTAGAGGGTAAACCATCCAGCTTTTCTAATTAAACAGTGTTAGAAAAGATTAAAGCATGGAAAAAACAAGATATTATAAAAGACATGGAGAACAAGAGGGAGGGAAACAAATTGGCGGAAGTGCAAAAAAGACATTTCCATGGGCAGGAAGACACACACAGATCCATCACATCAGTGTGTTCAGACTAAAGAAGTTCATTTAGTCTGGCTTGTTATCTTGCCACATCAACGTCCCCTCGGAATAGAAACAGGATGCAACAGAAAAAAAGCTTACAAAAACGCTTACACTCAAAACTGAGTGAAGATCTCAGGGCTCAATGCAACTGACTATTGACTTTGTTTGACAAACTGCAAGAAGAACAGGAATATACTAATTTTTTAATTTGTCTTTCATTTGCAGACATAAAATTTGTCCACGGTTGGGCGCATAAAACCTTAAAGTGACTTGAAACATGTAACAATGCGTTATATTGTGGTGGCATGAAATATTTTGATAGATTTCAAATGAATAAAAGATACATCATAGTGAGCTACATTATTTTACCTGTAATGACAGGCAAACAACTCAAAGAGAGATGGGATGGTTCCAAAATGCAGTGAATTCCGAAGAAAACCAAAACCAAGGAATTGACTTGAAAGAGAGACACAGAAACTCACTGTAAAGAAGAAAGGGGAACCAGAAGGAGAGGCATTGATGCACAATAAGGATCTGGCAAGTTCCAGGTTGCAGCTCTCTTCCCTCCTAATAGTTGCCTAGGAATCAGAAACCAGGGGTTGCTCCTCACCAGCTTGAAGTAACACCTGTGGAAATAGGAGGTCCTGCTATAGGAGCAATCAGAAAGGCCTTTGGGTGCTGGGAGTGATGTAAACACACTGCTTCCTTCCTTTCATTGATTGCTTTTAAATGCAATTCAACAAGGCCTGCTAACAAGCGGCTGAGCTCACCTTTTAAGCTGTCAACACAAAACAAGGACACATATGAACCACAGCCAACTGTAAACAGATCTCCTCTGTGACATGCTCAGGCACTGACAGATCACCATCACCGATAAAGACGTGAAGGAAGGGGGACTAATTTCTAATCTGAATTTTGTAGCTGGTGCTACCACATCCACATGCTTCCCCATATTGTCCCGAGAAGCCAGTAACCTATGGAAGGGGAATGCACTATGGGGCCTTTGTGTGTCCAACGCTTTATAAACTGCCTGTTCGTGACATGTGGTTGTTGTTTTATAAGTGCGCCTGATAGCTATGAGTTCAACGAGTGGCCAGATCATGAGCTCTCCCAGCACCCAGGGATGAATGCGGCAGGCCTGCTTTACATCAACCATTAGCTGTTTTTCTTTGTATAAGCTGCCTGTTGGATGGATAGTGTCACTCAGCGGTCCTCACACAAATGTACATTAAACAAATAGTGTAGAAGGCTTGTTTCAGTAAGATTAAGTACAGATAAGTAAAACCAACGCTGCACCACATTTTTATTGTTCTAAAGAAAACACTATATTTTAGCTATATGTATGTGTATGTGATACATGGAGAATATATATATTCTAAGTGGTCCTGAGATTTTAAAGAATACTTCTATGGTTTCTGCAGGTTTAGTCTAATTTTCAAACTTACATGATAACTTTGCAATTGCAATTTTCTATCATATGTTTTGTATTTCATTTTTTTTAAATGGCATGTAGAAAAACTGTGTGAGCCATGTGTAGGTGTTATCACAAGGGAGCGGCTTAACACCCTCACAAATATTGCATGAGAGCCATACATTTATTTTTTCCAGATCGCAGCTCTTGCTAAATCTTCTGTGTACTGTTTCCAACTCTGGGCCCTAATAATAAATAGGGCCCAGGAGTCCTTACATCTGCTTATCGCGGCTGCCTCTGTAATCTGACACAGACGTTTGCCAAAGCTGACGTTTACACTGAAGACATGGGTAAGCATTCCTCCCACTCATCCTGGTAAATCTGTTCGCTATTACCCCGTGTCAAACAGATGAGGGGAGCCGATCTATATGCTTCACTCAAGAATGGCATGGTCAAGCTGAGGTCACTCAGTCATGGCTCGTTATTTCGGCAGGCAGCAGATACATTCCAAGGGCAGAAGTTATGTGACGTGAGAAATCTTCAAATGTCAAGCCTTCGGGAAAATATGTACGGCTCAGATTCCAGCGGCTAATTGTAAATCAGTTACATGTATCACGGATGAGGAGTTAGTCTTGAGTACTAAATTACTTCTAGTTAGTTTCAGACTGCCATAATTTTGCATAAAATTAGCTGAAAACTATGAGTTTGAATTGAGAAACTGCGCTGACTCATCGAAATTGATCAAAATATTTTTGCTGCTGCGACGGTATCCAGTGGTGGAAGGAGAAATAATATATTTTCATCATGACAGGCTGTACTTTCACAGTGAATATAGATGAGGAGGCAGGAGAGATTCATGAGGGCAATTATATCCATTGTTGCATAATCACATATCTGAATGCTTACAGTTGTAAACAACTGGGGCAACGGATTTAGTAAACACACTGTTGTGAAGTGTGATCATGGTCTCCTGATTTATAGTTCAGTCACAGCCAACCACCACCCTTGCTATGGAACTGCCCACAGGCATGTAAAGAGTCTCTGAGTCCATTTCAATGTATGTTGTTTAATGTCAGCTTTTTCTTCTCTTTCTTCCCTGTTGCGCATACCAATATTTTTCCTTTTTGAAGAAGGATGCAATGTACATTGCAGTCAAGAAGTCTAGAGACAGTTTAAAAAGAGTCTTTGTGGTGACAATAAAGAATGATTTGTATCACACTCCTTTTGACAATGTTATAGTGTTTTGCAAAAATGGATAAGGCGAGTTAGTCAGATGGTTGTTCGCAAAATCCAGGCGGGAGAATGTCTGATTTATGTCTCGCAAGTTCCCATAGTCTCTGTTCCGAGGTGGTATTTGAAAGTAGCCAAAGATGAGATAAGATTTATTTTAGTAGGAAGAGTAGAAATTAGTCAAAACTTGTGGTGTTCTTGTTTTCATTTGCTGATCTGAAAGGATGCTGCTGCTGGACATATAAAAATATCACAAAAGTACACTGGCCAACGTTTTAGAAAATAACTGAATATATAACAGAACATTATTCAATTAATGATTCAGCAAATTAAGTTTTTGACATTTCACATTTGAAATGATTAAAATGATTTATTCAAGTGCAAAAATAATATTTGGCACAAGGACATGTGCAACATATCAGCAACCCTCAATAGTGCATAAGAGTACAAAATAAGTATATACTGTACAACTGTTACATTTTCATTTCAATGTTCACACAAAGAAAAGAAACTCTAACTTTCAAGGTTTCATTTATTATCTAGTATAATCTAATGTATTTGTTATTGTGCTTTCTGCCTTCTGGTGAATTTAAGACTAAACCAACATAATATGCACACATTTCTATACATTCTCAAAAAATTATATAATTATCTTGTTAAATCAACACTTGCTTGTCACGCTGGAAGTTCAGATTTGGCCTGAGGTGTTAGAACATCATGAGAAAAGCTTCAAGAAGGGAGACCGAAAACATACGCCCTCTCAAACAGTACACTGAGACTACTTATGAGGGCCCTTTTTGTAATTGCCTCCTGTAATAACTAGCATGTGAGCCAACATTTGAACAGCTGAATAATCATGTAATTATCATATATCCTGTTTTATTTAGCTGCTGGAAAGTCTTTGATGTAATCAGGAAATAGCTGGTTAATTGGAAGAATTTGACTCCACAGCTGAATCTTGTATTTAAAGTATTTTTTTCCTACTGGCTGACAACCATTTCTTCCATGTAAATATTTTAAGTTCTGTAGCTTTAACTCCTACGACTCATTAATTATACCATACAATGTACACAAAGCTATTCCTGGCTGTGTGCTCTGCTCTGTGGTTTGCGTGACAAGAAACGTTCTCTTTTTTCCTCCCTTCTACTTCTTCTCTGCCATGCCTCAAAAATGCAATCTCCCCAACATCCTGTGCTCTGAAAGCCCACTCCCCATGTCAGTCAAGCCAGGATGTTTTTTCTTGGTTTCTACCCCATCACCTCTCTTTCGTTCTTCCCATTTCTAAGGGAAGTCCTGGGTTGTGTCCCAATCATTTTAGTTTTTATTAAGATGCAGAGATAGTGCTGCAGGTTGATTGCAGCGTGGAGCCACACGAGGAAAGGGTGTGGCGAAAGCACACAATTAGGCATCATTTAAAGAAGCCCATAAGATAAAGCAATTACACCCTCACTGCAGGGAGGATCTGTGCTTAAAAGGCAATATGACATCGGGATGTGCTAAGGAGCTGTAACAATTGCTATCGAAGGCTTTCATCAAACAACAATATGAACACCGTTCCTGTCAGGCAGGGAGGTTCACATGTAAGCATAAAAGCATCCTCAAAACTGTGTCCCTCAACACGTCTCATGAAATCTATCAGCTGTGTATCCGTGGAACCAAACGATTTAGAGGCGGGTACAGAAATTTGCCAATTCAAAAGAATTATACGTTGAGGTCTGAGGGGGTCTCTGTTCCACCAGGAGAAATGTGAGAGCAGAAAAGGTTCATATCATGCATTTCTTACTGGCCTGTGATCAAAACTTGCTTGCGTTATCTTGGTAATTGAGGAAACTCAAAAGTAAAGCAAAGGTTTATCTGTGTATGTGAGCAAACAGAAGAAGTCCCACGGCACTCCAAAGCAACCAAACCTTCCCCCTCTTGTCCGCCTCTCTGCAGCTGGTCTGCTACACACACTTCTTTAAATAGACTGTATCTGTAAACAGAAAGCATGGCTTGAAATGCAACGAAAACAATGTAAAGCTTTTCCAATGAGGTAAAAAATGATCGCAGCAAAGAGCTAAACAGGTAGATATTTTCTATTCAAAAGACCAAAAGACAGAGCTTTAAGCTTCAAACCTATTTTCCTTATTAGGGTCATCACAGTTATTGATGGAAAAGGTCAGGTGATTCACCTGGTTTCAAAGTATTATAAAGGTGTGTGGCACACATTGTATTCTCGTTATGATTTTTTTTTTCCCATTTCGAAAAATTCATAGTAAACTTGTTTTTCTAACAGAAGTCTCAAGGAACAGAATGTTCAAACTTATTTCTTCAGCCCTTTTTCTTTTTTTGCTTCTTTTGAGATCATGAAGAATGGAAAGTGAAGAGCAATCCTGCTTGAAAAATCAAAGATATCTGACATCTTGAACTTTACACCTTTTGAGAACAGTGCCGTCTTGTTCCATAGTGTTTCAGCCTGACTATGAAAGAGTTTATTGAGATGATCCTACATGAAAGGAATTACTTGAAAATCCATCTGTAAGCAAACTCCAGGCCGAACTCCTGAAAGTGAGCCGGCTTCACAGGGTTGGCTACTATACATCTCTCTGCTGTCATGGAAAAGCACATAACTGCAATTTCTCTGGATCACGTTGTGCACATGTTTTTTCTGCTCCCAATGTTCCTCCTGTATGCACGCTCCTCTGTCCACACACAGCTTTGACTGATGCCTGCTGCACTTCCCTCTGGAACACGATAGGCGCACATGGCGCTAAATCCTCCACACACACACCTGTTAAACATTTAGGATCTGTCAGCTCTCCTCAAACAGCCTCATCCACCTATCGGCTTTTAAACTTGAGAGTAAGGAGCCTTTGGGAGAGGTTTTTCTTTAATGCAAACAAGGAAACAGTTACCGTTCTCACCTGAATCTTCTATCCAGGAATAATTTCTACTCACTCGTGCGCCCTGTTCATGTCCCATTATCAAAGATAAATGTGTAATACTGCTGGATGCTATATGGGGATAGAAGGGTTTTCACGGAAATAACTAAAGGGCCTCCACAACACAAACCAGAGAGTTTGTGATTGCTCTTGATTGCTAGCATCCAGCATGTTGATTACAGGTCTGCATAGGTTTTTCTCTGAGCGGGCTTATCTGGGTGTACAACGATTCTTAGCCGCAGGAAACAAGGGGTGGGGTACTTTCAGAGGGGTGTGGTGAGAGCGCAGCAGTCGAAGGGAGGAGTGTCCATACTCAATCAACTGCAGCCTCCCAGTTTGCAATCCCCACACGCTGGAAATGAAATGTCGAAACAGAAACTGCCGATACTTGGCTCTTTGGGTTGGAGAAAAACCTTCTGGTTTATTCTTCAAAGATGGAGATTAATGTGCTAGTTGTGATTCTTGACGGTATAAGTATGATATCATGTAGACTCTGGAACACTATTGTTCAAGAATTGCCAATTTTCTTGGTTGTGGCCTTTAGGGAATAATAATAAAGCAAGTGGAGCGACTGAAACATCTGTACTAGTTTGAAACCAACATCAAGTACTTCAAGCAAAAGAAAAAGAAAATGTATTCAAGAGTAATAGTTATTACATGCAGCTGCTGGTACTCAGACATGAGTAGTATGGCTCAAATGAACAATAAAACACTTTATAATTCTCCATTGATGAATCTCTGCTTCCACATTTAACTGTAAATACAGGCTGACATTTTCTCCTAGACACCCTCAATGATATATTTATCAGACCTCAGAGCTCAGGCAGATGTACTAAAACTATGAAGCACGCAAGTCTCGGTGGAGCTCACGTGCATTTGAAAAAAAGCAGTATGTATGTGGTGTCGCATTGCTGGCCTTCCCCAGCAAAAGATGAATTACTTAACAGTTATGACTCAAGAGCGCAAAAAAAAAATCTGGCTTTTGTCTGCCACACTAACATGTTTCTGTTTCTAATCAGCTATATACATATCTCTATATGGAAGAATCCTCCAGACTGAGGAATGTGTTATTCCTCCCCTGAGTGTTCAACAAGAGGCGGGGGCAAATGTTTGCACGCAGTGTAAGGAGAAGACTCCTCATGAAGTCCTACTTACTATTGATAAATTCATACTTAACAATGAATAAATGATAAAATACTCAAATTCTTTTAAAGTGCACCCGACAAAAGATATTTCTTTAGAAGCTCTTCTTTTTTAGTATCCATTCTTCTCATTTATCTATCGAGCCCTGCAAATTGTTAAAAACATATATATGATAGTCTGACTGATATTTTTAGTCAAATACAGCTTTCAGATAATAGCGGTCTTTCTAATCTCTGAGTGAATTCTTCAAAACAATAAATGTTTCTGTTTTTGTGACGGAAATCAAATTGAAATAAATCTTTGCTATAAAACGGCTCTCAAATTATTACTACGTGGAATATTTTCAGCAAATGCTCATCGTTGTGAGACCATTGAAACCTCAGTTTGACCCTTTCGTGTGACACAGTAAGTCTTTCCAGGAATGTCCTGACACAGAAATCCAAAATGAACTCAGGTTGTAATCTATCCTCCAACTCCTCCACTCTTGAATGCCCCACACTCACCAAGTCATCTCTCTGGTACAGCGAGACTAAGGTCTTTGACCGATGAGGAAAGTGAGGGTGGTATCATCTGGTCAGTCTGGAGAGCTCTGTGTAGTCCAGTATGTTACATAATGGAATGTGGGGATCTGACAAAAGGGGACACATTTAGGCCTGATGGCTTGTTTATTTTCCACAAATCTTTGTTTTACGGTGGGGTTGTGAGTGAGGAAAGATAAAGGGTCTAATGGCTTTCCTGGAATGTGAAGTTCACAAGGAGGCTAGATCAAAACTGATTTTACAGATAACAAAAAATCCTCTGCTCTTTCCTGTTCACTGCTGTCTCTTACGTTTGTTACAATCTGGTTGCTGAATAGGCGACACATTTATTTCCCGTAGAAACTGCTACACATGAAACAAATGCAGCCAGTAATTATGGTGGTAATTCAAACATGTGTGGTTACGACATAATGAGAGATGATCCAGTTTTAATCAAAGAAATGAAAAATGCATACTTTTGCTTTTTCATTTTTTTGTCAAACATTTCTGAATTTATCTCTGAAATGCAATTTTCTTATTTTTACAGCAAAAGCTGTTATTCCTCAGCAAGAGAAATCAGGAAACGACAGTCATGGCAGCTAAATGTAAAACAGAGATGCAAACATCCTCTGGTGAATAGTTCAATCATGTCTACATGTGAAGTAATTGAATTTATCTTTTAATGGATGTGAACATGCAAATATTTCCACAGAGTTAAAAAGAGGAGCAGTTCTTCACCTAATAATGAATATTCAACTTTTGTTTCACATTTAATGGGAAAAATGTTCCAATTTGTGAATCAGTGTGGTTTGGAGTTCAAACAAAAAAACCCCTGCTTATTCAGCGACCAAAGGGCCTGCAGACTACTAAATTTGGTCGTTTTACTCCTTTGAGCCGACAGCATTTCTTTAGAAAAAACCTAAAAGTATTTACAACCTAAAGCATTACGCACCGATTTTAATCCAAACTGTTTCAACGCAAAGATGGAATGAACATCATCTTAAAGCTCTTCTTGCATTCAGTGTTTTTAGTCGGATTTTGTTGGAGTTACAGATTGGTGAAGAAAGATCATTTTGAAGCCAGAAGATTCTAATAGTAAACATAATTGAAGAATAAACAACACAACTAGGGCTAATATGTACATAGGCAACTGAATAATTAGTAAAGAAACATTGGAAGAGCCAAAATGGTACAGTTAAAAGAGCAGAGAGGGGGGACCTGATTTGGGGGAGTATCTATCATCATCATGCATGAATGACTGTGTCAGTTGGACCACAAGTCTTCCCATGCTTTTACTAATCCACTTGTTTGAAAAAAGAATAACCCAGGAGAATAAGCACAAAACTTCACCGTGCTCACTGACAGAATAATAAGTCTGTGAAAGTAGATAAGTCTCTGTATTGCCTCAGAGTTTTTGATATCTCTCAACATTTGGAAGTAATTTCCAAAAGGGTCTGGGAAAAGCCCCATGATCTCAGCTCCAAGAAAAACATAAAAGTGTCGCTGGCAGTGATTAGCTACTCTGCTTATTTGTAAGGTCCCTGGTCATCGTGAAGAACCTTGGGCTTGATGTAATTTAGTGAGAGGCCCTCGGGTTGTCACCCCACTCTCTGTGGGAGTCTCTTACTGGATCAGGACCTGCACCCTGATCAGAGCAGACGTGAGCTTGGACTGTTTCCAGTGAGAAAGGAAGCAGAGGCTTGTGCTGTTTGAATGGGAAACCATTTCAAATACTCAACTCGTAAAAACAGTTCAAGAACAAATCTTTCTCAGATCATCAAATGTTGGATCTGTAACATCGCTTTTCATGAGTTCATACAATGTTTAAAAAGAAAATAAGTATGAAGCTTTATAAGATGGAAATGCCACTATCATAATTTTTTCATTGATTTACAGTCATGTTTCAAGCTTTAAGCTTACTTCTTTTCAGACCTCCAACAATACCTCACCAAGATCTGACCCAGGAAAAAGCGTTTTTAAAAAATGTACATATGCGTTTTTTTTTATTAAATTGAGTTGTTTTGTTTTTTGCCCATCATGTTGTCATGCAAAAACTAAATGCAAAAAAGTAAATATTCTAGAATCAGGTTTTATTTAGAACCGTTTTGAAGATAACAATGGAAAAGTTCTCTGATATATTAATCAAATATGATAAACACAGCATCAAAGGCTTAGAGCCATATCAAAATTATTTTATTGCTGTCCAACATCAAATGAAACAATAGCAAACAGCATCACTTATGCTGAGACTTTGAAGTCTTTTACCAAAGTTTTGGAAACCTTATTCTTCAAAAACACGATGAAGCGTCATGCATTTAGTTGACGTTGGAGGACTCAAACTGTGGCTTAACACGAGCTCAGTTACACTCACTGTCTGCAGCGAGCATGTGTGGAATGACACTTTGCAATCCTTGTTAAGGCAATATGAGACGAGGAGCCCCAAGGAACTAGAAAGGGGTGGTCACGCCAGCATTTAACGGTGGAGATTTGAAATGACTGAAATTCTAAACTTTTTTTACGTTAAGCTTGATCATATTCTTTGTTGTCAGTGTCATTAAGTTTTATCCACAATGGTAATATACCTGAAAATACTGTAGTGGTGCTCTACCATTCATGCATGGAAGTTTGCGTTGTTGGGTGAACAAACTGTAACTGTGACAGATTCATTCCGCATTTATTCATTACTAACATGCTTTTAAGTGGTGTTTTTGCAGGCATATACAATCATACTGATGCATCAATTCAAATTTTCAGGATAGGCCTTATTCTCAAATCTGTATTCAGCATCTTTCTGGGTTGCATACAAGCATACCTTAACCATAAAAACTGCTCACTGTTCAGTGCTGCTTACAAATAAATGCAAAAACACTTACATGCGTGAAAATGCTTTATAAACCACCTCCTGCATGCTAAATATAGAGGGGTCAAATAGTGTCACATCTGAGTCTGATCTAATTTAGACAGAATGGATCCTGTATGTTCTTCACCAAAGTCATGGACCCTCCATGAAAGGATCTTTCTGTCACACGAGTTATGACATACATTCTTTGTATTAAATTAGCACACTTGTACATGATTTTCCATGTGATCTTGCTGTGGACAAGAACAGAGCAAGGTCACTTCAATCATATGATCGCTTGTTAAAATGAATTTGAATGAACATCCATAAGTATACCTAGAATTTTAAAAAGTCAGATAAGAGATTTATAAAGACATTTTGTCATCTCAACGTATTTATACTTCAAGGGCAACGGTTTTGTTTGCTATTTAAAACTTTTATACTGTGCAATTGTTTTCATAAAGGTGCTGGAACTGAAATTTCAGGGTTTATTGGTCACAAGTCTTCTAAAAAGAAAAAGAGGAACAGTGTTCATAAGTGCAAATAAAGACAAAAAACTCAAGGAAATGTGACATCAGTCAGAAGTGAAATAAAAAAAACTTTGACAGTGAGAAATGAGTAGGAAGCTCTAGTCATTAGGTCCTTCTCTAATGTCCAGCCACTGGCTGGGTGTCATTACGTTAGTGTTATGCTTTGTTCCCTCCTCAGTCCACAGAGGAAACCCATCCCTCGTGAGCAAAGTGCATGAAGTGGGGGGGTGTTCACCACCGAGGCCCCAGTCTTCTGCCCTGTCATTGGTCGCCACGAAACCTGCACCAGTTTAAAACCAGTTGCTGCTTTCCTCCCTCCCTTCACACGGCACGACCGCTACAAAAAGTAGATAAGGAAGAACAGACGCTCACGGCTTTTGTGAGATAACCAGAGTTGGTCTCAGGATGCCTGCGTATGCCACCAGCATGAGGATGAAGTTTCCCATTGTGGCCTTAACTTTGGAAATTATCACTATCATCCTGTTTGGAGTGTTTGTCACCTATGATGATGGAAAAGGTCATGGTGATTCTCACCATGACGGTGATCACTCCAATGACACCCATGAAGCCAAGCCTATGGATCTCTACCCCAGTAAGTCTGCATAGAGCTGCATGCTGACGCATGAACTCCACATGGAACCACTTCTGAAGAGTCTAAGACTCTGTCTATAGATTATGATAAATGTGTTGCATAACTTAATAAGCAAATATGTTTACTAACAGCAGAGTAAATATATGCAACACAAACCCTTGTTTGCCGTCATAGGCTGGTTAGTGGGAGGGATCAGACATAAAATGTAAAAGCTCTCAAAAAGGAAGAGCAGGACGAGCTGAAATGGACGACCTTCTTTCCCAGGAATAGTTCATCTTAAGTGTATTTACCTATTACTTGCAAGAAAAAGAAGCTGGAGGTCTGCTGAAACCAATAAAAGAAGTCATGAGGTGTTACTGTGCCCTGTTAAAGAGTCAAATATACAGCTACGGAGTCAAGACAATACTGCAGGAGAAAGGGTCAGCTCTCACTTAGAAGAGGTCACATTATTGATATATATATATATAAATATATATATATATATATATTTGCACATATGTATGTATGTATTACTATTGCTTCCAAGTTTGGAAGCAAGAGGTCCTCTTGTATGCATTAAGAGAGCTGTAACTCTACACAGCTGTTTGACTGAATGAATGCGTGCTCCTGATAGGGTGGGGCAGGTGTTAGTTCAATTTCATAACGTTGAATATCTTTATTTTTATTTTGGTGTCTTTAACCACTGTCACTGTTGACTAGGTTTAGGCATTTTATTTTTTCCCTTATGTAAAAGGTCATTTAAGCTATGTTTTATCATTTTCAACAAAAATGTATGTAAAAAAAACAATGACCCATGCAACAGGTGTCACAGTGTTTGGAATTGCTCATGTCTAATATTGAGTATAAATTGTAATATTTCTGCACACATGGCTCAGTAAAATGCCCAAAATATCAAAATTATGTTGGATGAGCTTAAGTCGAAAAGAGAAGAAGTATGAAGTTTTGGGTAGATACAGAATCACTTAGATTCAACTGAAGCATCTGAGCTTCATCCTTGAGCATTGAGAATATTTGTTTATTTTTAAATATATGAATAACTATTGCTTTCTGGTATTTCATAAAACTCCATTGTTTTCTCATTTCTTCTCAACAAGGAGTTTAACAGAAACTGATCACATCAAAGACTATAAGATTTGTAGCTCCAGCATTCTAAAAAAAAGGCTATAATGATTTATCTTTGTTGGCTGGTTACATCCCTCCCCTACAGTCAGTACTACAGAAGCTCCTCAGGGGGATTCTCTTCAGGCTTGGCTCACCCACTTCTTAAGAAGATAGAGCGTTACCTAACATCTGGGCGTGGTGCCAGTCACAGGCTACTTTCCAACTTTAGTGCAACAGCATCCTGTTTAGGGGCTTTCGCTGTTCGCCAAGAGCCTGTGCCACAAGGGAGGCAAGTCAGAGTCAATCAGCTGAGACGACGACGGGGTCAGGTGTGCTTAAAGCTATCTGCAAATGGCTTCCAGCCCATCCAGATATTCAAACCTCAATGCACCGCTGCAAACGTCGTTCTCTACATTTTAAAACGTTAGAATAGAATCATTTCAATCCAATAAGAAAGGTCATTTCTAATAAAGAAAGGTGAAAAAAGATAGCTGTTTAAGATAGAAATTGCAAAAACACATTTAAGATCTTTTTTTTATTGTTTAGAAATGCCCATGAAGCCCAAACAATTTTGACGTTTGCTGATTTAAATCACTCAAGTGTACTTAAATTACAGGTTAGGGCTTTTACACTCTGAGTCTCAATCAGACAAATATAAGAAAATAAATTCATAGTAATGTATTCAGCAATATACAACAGTTTTATGTTAATAGTGTTATGGGGCGTAGGTAGTTATTTAAAGTAATAGTACGTCCTTTTTGAGAAATTTCTTGAGGAGCAGGAGCAAAGCTTGAGCACAGAAATCTAATCATACACCTTTAACAGTCATATGTTGTTGCTTCCCTCCCACATGATTCCTGATTTTTTATTTGCATTTTCAAATTCAAGTGGTTCAAGTTATTTCAATTCAGCTCAGATCATGGCAACAGAGCACAACATGAGGCACTTTAGAGATATGTTATAAAAGTCCCAACAATTTAAATTATAATCCAGTTGATTATGATCAAATTAAGTGTAAAAAGTATCTGAATGTTATGTGAGGGCGTCAACATTTACTTGGTCCATATGTAATAACCACACACTGCCAGTGACCAAATCAACATGGTAACAGCTGATACATTTTTACACTCAGAAAATTGCACTTTCTCTCAGAAAATCACACTCTTAGGGATATCTTTCAATCTCACAGTTGACAACCACGAGATACAAATAGATGAATGTATGTGTTTCACATTTTCTGCTGAGACGTGGCCTTGGGCAATAACTCACTAGAGTCTCTATCGGTCACACGGTGACATCACAGTCACAAGAAGTAACCACCAAAACAAATGTTCCAATGATAAGAAAGCCTTGCATTACTCGCTGGAACAACTTTATCACTTCTTTCAGCCACAGCTGCACGGTTCTCAGGTGGGCAGGTGGGATAGGTTCCAGCCATCCGACAACCCAGTTGATAGATTAATGGTTCCACTTCACCTGAAATAAAAGTGAATCCCAAATTTCCCAAATCCTAAAAATATTCCTCTCTGGCTTCAGCACAGCAGTGGGCTGCTGTCTACACAATAGAGGTTAAATACAGCAAAGGCAAATGAAGACGTAAGGAAATGCAGGGTATTGTTTCACAGCCTGAATGGTTCCACCTTGAGGAATTTTCCATATTTAACGCATGTCATATTGACCTCAAACGCCCAAGCAAAATAAAACTCCAACTTCCTGCATGCTGATGATTTCTGGTGGGAGTATTTAGTTCTATGTGAATCCCTTCTTACACCTTTCTGGTTTTGGTGTCTGTGCTAGTGTCTTGAAAACATAGTAAAAACAAATATACATGGATAAATCAACATGGAATGTGATGCAGTTTACTAAATATCAGGTTGAACTTTGTGATAGTGTAAACTTATTAAAATCCAACCCAACAGGGACAGCAGGGACTTATTTTTCCCACCCACATTGCCATAATCAGGCTGTGATTTTAAATTGCTTTCCCAGTTAACAGGTCACAGTAAACAATGAAGGTCCCTGTTGAGGGAAATTGCACTGATTAAGGTTAATGTGTTCTTCATAAACCATCTGAGCTGGAAACAATACCATGATGGAAAATAGTAAAATGTAGCTCTCATCTTTATAACGACAACTCGACACGAAAGTGTTTGATTTGACTCAGTTCCCTCATTTGATTTAAGAGTGGCCGAACTAATCTCTCTTCCTATACCCTCAGTGTTCCAGGACGTCCATGTCATGATCTTCATCGGTTTTGGGTTCCTGATGACATTCCTGAAGAAATATGGGTTCAGCAGCGTGGGCGTCAACCTCCTCCTGGCTGCCTTTGGTCTGCAATGGGGCCTCCTCATGCAGGGCTTCTGGCACATGGATCACGGCCAAATTAAAGTCGACGTCTTTAAGTATGTCTTTGATCGTATCTTTTAAAGTCCGTCAGTAAAACTGGTTCGCTTAAATCCCCATAAGAGGAGAACGTTTTCAGCAATAATACCTACAAACGATGAGTGCACAGAAAAAAAAACCTCTAATTTACTGTACATATTACAGTACCAATAGGCTGTTACAGACATCCAAAAAGTTTTGGAGCTTTGTAAGGTCCTCCTGCCTCTGCAGAGGTTGCAGCTTCAGCCATTTTCCATGAGATTACAATATTTTTGAGAAAGCTCTGATTGACTTCCATAGCTTTTCAGTGCTGCTAAACACTGAGGGAGGTTTGTCTGTTGTGTCTTGATGACTCACTGTCTTCCCTGAACGTAGAATGATCAACGCAGACTTCAGCACGGCTACAGTCCTGATCTCCTTTGGTGCCGTCTTGGGTAAAACAAGTCCTGTGCAGCTCCTCATCATGACCATACTAGAAATCACCGTCTTCTCCATCAATGAACATCTTGTGGCTACAGTTTTTAAAGTGAGTTTATTCTGGTACATAATTAGATTAAACCCCTTTATTTCAGTGTTGAGGATTCAACATGAAAACAAAATTAAACAAAGTTTCAAGACGCATGGCCATACCTGTATATGTCACGTTACCTTTTCTTTATTAGGCTAATGATGTTGGAGCATCGATGATCATCCATGCTTTTGGAGCATACTTCGGCTTGGCAGTGGCTCGAGTGCTTTACAGACCTGGTTTAAGAAATGGACATGAGAACGATGGATCCGTTTATCACTCCGATCTGTTTGCAATGATTGGTAAGAGACAGTTACATTTTGAATTGTTGCAATTTGGTCAATTTCAATTACTACTGCACAAACACTTTGCTCTTTAATCCCAAATACTGTACCTAAAACCCTAATATTTAACATTGAAACGCTGATATTTTGTAAAAATTATTTTTCTTGAAGAGATTTTGGGGGTTGTAGTTTGAAAATCAGCATAAAATACTATGAATAAGTATCATGTAACATGGTGTAAATTGGAGTAAGGTGCTCAATCTGGTGCCATTCCCTCCCAGTTCATCCTGACCATGAAGGAATTGTGCCCCATAGTGGACAGACATATGCATGCAAATCACGCCAAGACTGACAATGACGTCAATGTTTATCCGTTCAGTAAACATAAGTATAAACACAAGCATGCTTACTCTACAGGAACTGTCTACCTCTGGATGTTCTGGCCCAGCTTCAACTCAGCAATCGCCGAACCAGGATACACTCAGCTCACTGCTGTGATCAATACCTACTTCTCCCTGGCGGCCTGTGTGCTCTCGGCCTACGCCATCTCCAGCCTGGTGGAGCACAAAGGAAAACTGGACATGGTCAGCCAAATTCCCTCTGAGATCGACTAATCTCACATCACAGATTCCGTTTAGCACGTGTCTTTATATCTTTATAGGTGCACATTCAAAATGCCACTTTGGCCGGTGGCGTTGCCGTGGGAACGTGCGCTGATATGGCCATCGAGCCATTTGGGGCCATGCTGATTGGACTAACAGCTGGCATCATCTCCACCTTGGGTTTCAAGTACCTCTCTGTGAGTTTTTAAAAAAAACTGTGAGAAATAAGGGTGAACATATTGTTATATATTATAACTGGAGCCCATTTAGATGGCACTCACTCCTTGATACTCATGAGGAAAAGGAGAATCTCCTCAAATTGGAAATAGGGAAACTCCTTTCAGGGATATGAGTGGATATTTCACCTTGGGCTTTTGTCTACTCTGCAGCCCATCCTCTCATCCAATCTGGGGATCCAGGATACCTGTGGAGTGCACAATCTGCATGGCATGCCTGGCATCCTGGGTGGACTGGCTGGCATTGTTGCCGTGGCTTTGGGGAAAAAGGACGGGTAAATCTTGCGCTTTTCAATACACTTTAATGTCGAATAGTTATGTGGTCGTAAGGTAATCTAATTCTCAATTCAAACGTAAGGTCGGCAACCATGCAAGGAGCAGCCTTGGCTTCATCCCTTGGGTTCGCTTTGATTGGAGGTGCTTTTACAGGTTGGTTGCGATTAAAACGGATACAGCATTTACGACACATCCTGCACAAGGTCAAGTGACTAGAAAGGCCTCATACTTTGATCAAATGAGCAACATCTGAGTGACTAAACCACTTATTTTATTTTTCAAGGTTTGATAATGAAGTTGCCATTCTGGGGACAGCCTCCAGACCAGAACTGCTTCGATGACTCTATTTACTGGGAGGTAACTACTAGCATTACTTTGTTTTGTTTTTATCATGTCACAAACACATGTTAAGTTCTGCATGTCTTCCAGGTTCCTGAGGAGGATGAGGAGAACGAAGGGAGCTTGGCTCCAGCAGATCACTCAAAGAACAAAGCAGAAGCCTAAAACAACATCTTCTCGTCTTGAAATGAAGACTTACAGTTTTTCTTTAAGCTTTACTTACCAATTATGTTACTGTGATTTGAAAAACAAATTATAAAAACACTTTTAACCTTGCTTTCCTCACAAAAAAATCTCCAAATGGGCCATTTTTCATTATGACGAAGCTCAGTTTTGAAGTAATGAAGTACACTGATAGATTTTTATGTTTTTCATTAAAAAAAACATTTCATTTTCAGAAGTATAAATATCTCTTAATCCAGTTTTTAGAAAAAAAAACACTTCAGGGATTTACAAACACAATCACTCTGTACCTCCACTGCTACTTTTGTAAGCTTTTCATAATGTCCTTTTATATTATATTATATAAAAACGCATATGAGCATGTTTTAAGATGTTACTAAAGTGTATATTGTCTTTGCATACTTCTTCACATCTTACATATCCATATCAGCTCAAACTCGAGTTAAATATGGAAGTAAACTGGGCTTTGATCTGTTGCTTTGCATTACCTCACTGGAGCCCAGTCCTGGTATGAGGAGTCAGAGTCCAGCTGGAAAAGCAGCATCGGAGCTCTGACATGGGCAGGGATGGTCGCATAATGTTTCTGTAACTAATGAACCTTTGTGTGTCTTATCTTTCCTTAACTCCGAGCAATTTCCATCTTTTCCAGGCCACTTGTACAATTATAATAAGCTTTGTTGTTCCTGGGCAAGCTGAGACTTTTTGCATTTCTGTCATGAGCAAATGCATTCTTATATGTACATACAGCTTAGTTCTTTTATGAATTGACATGGTCAGTTTTATCAAAGCTACGGAATGACAACTGGTACTAAAAAAAATTTCAGACAACTTCACAAGAATTTAAAAGCTGGGCTGAAAGGCAAGTTTTTCATGTGTTGCATGTCAAATTATAGGACAGGACTATTAGCTCGATGAAACTGACTACAAATGGACTAATCAAATATTTTCAGGTTTTTTCAAATGATTTATGATGCCCAGAACACTGAAGAACATTGACGTTTTTGTATTTTTATACGGTCGGCATGTGCTCCTATTTGTATAATATACTAATTCTGTCATAATAAATATGTTTTTGTACAATATTGCTGTTTATGTCGTGCTTCTTCAAACATTGCTGCTGTGAAATCAACAAAAAAATTCCAAATTTTCAAAATCCAGTCGCAACTAGTTGAGACCATAAAAGCATCCTTGGACAGCTGAACTTTTAAACCTCTGAAAAAGTTGGCTGAATTTTAGTTTTGATCCTTGCAGAACGTTTTATGACTGCCTGTTTGAAGTTGAAAACCAAATACTTGTAAATGTCACCAGTAAGCATTAAAAAATGTCCCTGGATACAATGTAAGACGGCATTTTTGACAGCTGGTATATCACTGTAACTTTAATCTGAGTAACACACTCAGGAGCATTTAAGAAGTCTTTCGCCTCACCACTAGAGGCGCTGTGTCATCTGTTGTTTTCTCCCGCCCGTGTTTTGAAAGTAGCCAGCAGCGGTGCATTATGGGGTTCAAAATGTCTGCCATGAAGGCTATTTGATGCTAACGTATCGGATATGAAACGTATAAATGTGCCATTTAGCAATATTTCCGGTGGTATCAATAAAATATAGTTTGTTAACTGCACTCTTTTGTCGCTATGGTGAGTACAGAAGGGCCTCGTTTACCAATAATGGTGGTTTATTTATAAGGTTTAAGGGAGTAGTCTTTAGCTTCGTAAGCGTAGCTACGATAGTGTACTAAAAAGCTCCAATGAAAAAGACTATTAAAGTTGACAAGTCTCTAAACATCACGCTTCCTTACGAATCTTCAAATGGTTCTGTTTTTTCATAGCTGCCTAAACCTTTCGGTTATTTATTTGAAACTGGATAATGTAGCACGCTTTACAGAAGGTGGTGCTCCTTTTAAAACGCGGCGGCACATCAACATTAAACATGTTTAATGTGTTTTAGTCCACGAAAACGGAATGCAGAGTGTCCAGCTCCACGTCCCGAACAGAAGAAAGGAGTAGATCAACGAGCAGAGGTAAAATAGCTTCTCTAAAGTTAAATCTGGATTTTCGAGTCGCTGCCTACTTTTAGCTGTCACGGATGCATGCCGACAGCCCGCTACAAGCCTAGTGCTGCTTCTATTTAGCTACAGAGTGGAAGAACTACTGAGTTAATGAACACCTATTCAAGAAAAATTACGTTGTGCATTTTTATTGCAAACAGCCAGGCTGGAGATTGTCTGAGACTTTTGATCAGTTGTGTTTAAGCAACAGACTTTTTTCCCTAGTAAGATACTGTAAGACATTATTTAATGGTTGTAAAATATCTGTTCTTGTCTGAATTGTGCTTTTTAAATATTTTGCCATGACAAATTAAAATCAAGAAATTGTTTTTTTTAAGTATTTCATTTTTTGGGAGGGATCTTGATACTTGATGGTATCTGCACATGTGTATAAGTCCAAATGGCGTTTTAAACTATGGTCATTCATCATCCTAAAACTGGACTGTGTCAGAGGTTAGAAGCACCTCTTGGATGGATCAGAATCTAAGTCAGTTGCTTACCCCTGCTTTGCATGCAGATTGGAACAGAAATGTACCTGCTATTATTAGGTACTTAAAGCTGGATGTAGTAAACATGGTTGAAATTTAAATACAGTTTGTGACAGATTCCATAGTCTACATTTAACCCAAGAGATTCCCTAAATTATTCAACCATGTATCATATCCCAACTCTTTTATTTCAGGTAAATGGCTGAATTATGTCTTTTAAGAAAATCTGAATGAAGCATCAAAAAGCCTTCTTATATGAATTCCATTCATTTGTTCGTCTGGAACGCACTTACTGTCTATGAAGTGTTTATGTTTTCCTTTTCTGTGTGGATCTACATATATTTATACGACTTTTATGCCATTCAGGTCGAGGAAAAAGGAAGCGGAAAAGAAGCCCTAGTAGATCTTCTTCCTCATCCTCCTCCAGTTCGTCCTCGTCTTCGTCATCGTCATCGTCATCATCCTCTTCTAATGATTCACAGTCATCCAGCAGCAGTCGAAGTAGCTCTAGCAGTGGTATGTGTGCATAAAACATCTATTCACATTGCTGATTCTTTGCCCCACCTCTGAACAGCACAAATAGACATTACACCATATCTGGAGGAGGTTTGACCACAAGTCCACAAGGAGCCGTAGCCTCAACAGTCAGTGGATTAAAAAAAAAAAACATTGCAAACTGACTGATGGCAAAGCAGAAACTATTGTAAAGTTCAATTTTTGGTTTGCAGTTTGATTTACCGTTAACCTTCTTTTTTTTTTCTTTTGACTCGTTAAGGTTTAGATTTGGCTCATTGTGTTGTTACTGGTTGTTGATTTCAGACTCTCGGAGTAAATCCAGAAAACAGTCAAAGAAAATGAAAAAGGAGAAACACCGAAAGGTGACAAAAATACACATTTCTTTTCACATTGCTTCATTTTGAATGTTGCTCATAGAAAGCGTATTTACTTTTTACCAGAAAGGGAAAAAAGAGAAGAGGCAGAAACGTAAGAAAGAGAAGAAGGCAAAAGGAGGAGAAGAAAACTCGGGACCTGTTCAGATCTCAAAGGTATTAAAGATCCTCTTATAACCAAGACCAGTCTGGGTTTGGATTATGGATTGTAGCGCTTAAAAGGTTTCTTCTTGTTTCAGTACTTGAAAGACAGGAAAAAAGGCAAGTACAGTATGATTTCTGGGAAGAAGATAAAGATGAAAGTCAAGAAGTCTAAAAAAGACAAGCAGGTAATCAAATTTTTTGTCTGTCAAGTCAACAAATCAGCGTTTTATGTGCTGTGAATTGTTCCCCCACACTTGCTTTGTTTTCTCACAGCGGGATAAAAATCGAGCAGAACTTCTTGAGTTCTTGAACTCTACGCTGTGACGGCAGGCCGGTCAATAACATGTCGGCAGGAGTCAGGAAACGGCACTTCGGCTTTCCAGGGGACAAAAAAAAAATTTCTCTGAAAGAGGGATGATCTATGGGAGTGTCTTCACCACAGAGGAGCAGCAGCCTGCTGCCTGGAGCAAAAGAGAACTTATCTCTGGAAGGAAATTAAGACGCGTTGAGTCCATAAGCCACTTTTTTTCACCTTTGTGCTTGTTGCAAGTGATTCATTCTTCAGTTCTTCAATCTGACAGCTTTGGTGACGCGAGAAGCTTCATCGATGATAAAGGAAATGAAAATCCGTGTCCTTCCAGCCCCTGATTTCCCTACTGCATTTATGGTTATAGGATTTTACTCCCTCTAAAGAAACACTCGGACAAATTACACTCACGACTTACAGTTTGGAAGTATTGAAATCTGTATTACCCATATAGTTTAACAGAGTCTGATATTTAGTTTCACTTCAGACATTTGTTTTCCTAATATCATCATTCCACACAGTTCTGATCAGATGTGTCATTAGACACAGGAGGGGGACACGCTTTTTTCCCCTCAGAAAACACTGACCGTTTCTGTTAAGAAGTAAAGGAGCATGAAATGCCAGTTCTTCTAAGATTTTGATTTGTTTGAATGTGTTATTCAGTCACAAAGTATCAAATAATAATCCCACTCTTAGAAAAATAAGCTTTACGTTTCTACAGTAACCTCTAGTTAAGGGAGCGGCTTTGTACTCAAGATGTACTGAAGTCATAGTTTTAATGTGCAAACTTTTAATGTGACCATAGTCTGACTGTGACTGGGTTTTGTTTGTGTGTTTTTTTATTTTTATTCTCCACATTCATTCACCAAAAGTTTGTTCTTGTGTTCAGTCCCTTTTCTGCCTTGAAATACACAGTAAAACACAGTCAGTGTTGCCTCATATCAACCAGAGGAGAGCTTCATGTGGGTGAGGGTGCAGACGTGCGACTATAGGAAGAAAAACACAACTGAAGATTTGACTTTGGAAAGATTTTACTCTTAAATGTTTCATGACAGGAAACATTTAATGATTTTCTCCCACCCCTTTTTTTTTTCTTTTGACACTATTGTAAATAAAAAGTGCAGAGGGAAAGCTTTTGGGTTGCTGTTTAGTCCTTCATGTGCTGCTGTGAGACCGCCCGGCTCAGCCTCTGATTTCGGTGATGAAGTGAACTGTTTAGAACTAAGGCTACAGTGAATAGCCCTCAATGATTGGCTGGTCGTGTGACATCACCCACGTCAGGAAAAGTTTGAACCGTCTCAAGCTGTCGAGGTACATCAAGTCACAAGAAGCACCTGACGTCACCCTTTTTTCTTTTTCTTTTTTTTTCAAACTTCAGAGTCATAGAGTTAAATGCTGAGCGGTTCTGAATCCAACACCTCCCCTCGGCCTCCTGCGGTCACCCTGTGCTGCACCAGTCCCGCTAAAGCGTGGCGCCGTCGGCCACATCAGACCACCCTACTGCCGCCGGTCCCTTTGTATCTAAAGTCAGGCATGCTCCACACCCTCTGCGCCCTGTCCTCTCTGTCTGCCCCCTTCTCCACGTCCCCCGACACGGTTTTCAGGTCGCTCAGCCCCGTCCCGTCGGCCGCCGCCGAGGTGAGGCCCACCGTGCTCCCGAACGGGTTGATCTTGATCCGGGACCGGAAGTTCATGCTCATGGCGCGTTTGTTGTTCCACTGGCGGGCCAGTCGCTGCGCCTCCTGCTCCTCCTTCAGCTGGTCCAACGCCTCCAGGAGGACGGAGCGGAACAGGCCGGAAACCTCCTGCACATCTGGCTCGTTGGCCTGCACAACGTCCCTAAACCTGCAGACCAAAGCACAACAAAGCTCAGGAGTTTGTGAAAAACTACGCAGTGCCCGATTAAACAGCTAAATCCAATACTATATGAATGGTCAGATCTTCACTTTGATTCTTATTTTGGCTGGCCGACAAGTCTAATATCATCCATCTTTTATGCTGATGTTTTATGTCCACTGCTTGAATTGTTTCCATGATCAGTTTTAACTAGGATTTAGATTCAATCTGCTTCATGAAGCACACCTGCTCCATCACCAGAGCACGGCCAAGCTCCCAATTACTCCTCCCTAAAACAGGCTTTGCCTTAACCAGCCCTGTGTACTCCTTTTCCAGGAATGGGCTCTCCAATAAGTACCTCCTTTTCTGTGTCAGAATGCAGCAGTTTTGCTTGCTCAGAGAAAAACAAAATCAAAATCATTCTTAGTTTTCTTTTTCTTCTTTCAGTTGCTGAAATTGTGATGAAGCTTAATAGTGAGTAGTTACTGACCCTTTATCCATGAATCACTATTCTCCCCGGATTGTAAAAAGGACACGTAAAAGGCTTTAATAAAGCAAGCACTGAGCCATGAGGAAGGACATTGTTATATATAACTAATTATTGTTTATTAGTTCATATAATAATAATTTAATATAATAGATATTGAGGGTCACTGATATGCACATGTCATTAACATATTTAAATCTGCTTCAATAATTAATCTTCCTATTCTGTCACATTTGCTTTATTTTGCTTTTTTAAATTTCAGGTACAAACAAGCTGTCTGTTTTATAAACTGCTGCAAATCCAAAAATACTGTTGGAGCAAAGATTTGAATTCAAGTGTTTTAGAAAACTTAAATCACACACAGAAAAAAAGTCGGAGCAATTCAGCCTGTGCCAACACAATTCAGAACAGCAAGCTCCAGGTGGTGGCTGGGACCTATGCTTTGAGCACAGCCTCCGCACGCGAACGCTGACGCCATCAAACTCTAACAGGATGCCGGAGGCCTCGGCAGCGTTCCAGCAACAGGTGCCAAAGACAGGTTTAGAACATTTCTGCCTCAGCTTAAAAGATGGAGAGAAGTGGGCCATCTGATCGTTTTGCTTCAGGAAAATCATCCTTGTTAACTTTAAGTTACTTTATATGGAGTCCCAGTGTGTCTCCAAAGGTTTCTGGACTTTGTTCGGTCACAGGAGAAGATCTGAACTGGTTGATCTTGTTGGGAAACCCTGTTGGGGGCAGAGTCTGCTAAGTCCTTACTTGAGGATGACCAGCCCACAGCAGGACGGCGGCACCTTGGAGCAGAGCTCCTCCAGGGCCAGCCTCTCCGCGGTGCTGATGCTGAAGGAGGAGCGCGGCGTGCTGGCCAGCCAGCTGTAGTCCACCCCCGTCTTCAGCCGCCTGTACTCGCTCTCCCTCTCTTTGTGCTGCCGCTCCGCCTCCTTGAGCTGCCAGCTGAACTCCAGCATCAGGGTGTCGGTGACCACGTCGGCCGGGTCCCTGCGAGGGCTCCGGTAGTACGGCTCATTCCAGCCGAACCAGGAGGCCATGGCCCCTGGTGAGGGGGAGACACAATGAAAAGGCCTTTTATCATTTAGGTGATATAATGTAGGCCTTGAATGATTTTGCACCAATAAAGATCAAGATAATGAATGCCTTAGTTTTGAGTGAAGAAAGTGGATTGGTTTACTATTCAGATTAGTTTTTTGCATAGAACCTGAAATGCAGCATTTGTGTGTTTATACATTTCTTCCAGATTTAATTCTAAAAGACGACATCCTCCTCCATTTTATCTTCCTGCTCACTCCGCCACCGTACGAAAGCTTTGAAGTGCAGAGCGCTTTATTCGTGTAGCTTTTTGTAATGAAAATGCAAAAAAAAACAAAAAACAGAAGGTGTGAGCTGCTGATGTATTGTGATTGAAATGAAAAGCTTTAATCAGTTCCGAAAATCACTGAAATGTGTCTGGAGGCAATCATTTTCCTTCTGGAATCTCTGATTAGTTTAATTATTTAGTTTTTGGTAAATGTCATCTTATTTAACCTTGTGTTTCTCTGTTTGCATGAGCTGTGAGTTGGTGTTCCAAACAGCGAGGTGAATGGAGCTCTGAGGGGTATAAATGCTCAACATGGGATCAAAATACACATTTTCAAATCGTTTTGGTTGATGTGTACTTGTGGTGTTTATAAAATTCTGTCATGATCATGAGACATCCAGGCAGGATCCAGGCAGGATGCCCGTCTGTGTGCCAAAGGGCACGATACGATCAGACTGTCTGAGACAACACGGCAGCTTTCAGAAACGGAAACGCCGGGTACAAGATACAGGAGCATCCAGCTCATCCCTGCAGGAAAGCATTGTGGCTTCCTGAAGAGTATCATAACCATCACCACAAGCAATATCTGCCGGGTGGACTTTGGACTTTGAATAGGTCGGGTGTTTAATATTCTCTCGACAGGCTCAGTTAGGACAGTTTTTGTTTGCTCGTGAAACAGTCATTTTGAAAACACCTCTAAGACAGAAAAAGCTTATTTAAAAAGTCCTATATTTGATACCCTATGGATATCCTTTACCTATAAAGATGTTGTTGTTTTTTCAGAAGGAATTAATTAATAGAAAACAAATAGTTAAGTCTTTGGATAAACGTTATTTTCAAAATTTTCAAAATCTGTAAATGATTCTACAGTTTATCACCTAATCCAAATCAAAGCCATCCAATAAAATCTACCCACTCGTTTGACAACCTGTTACCATCAGTTGTTTGAGCATTTTGCATGAGAAATTAAATCAATCTGTAATTATTTGTCTGCTGATTTTCTTTTAGTCAAATAAAAAATCATGGACTTTTCTCTCTTCTCTAACATGAACCATTAAAAGCTATTCTTTTTCTGTTTGCCTCAAATAAAGCAATACAAACAGAGAAAAAAGATAGCTTTTCTCACCTCTTTTTCCTCTTCCTCTTAAGTTTCTCTTGGTGTCCCAACAGATAATAACTACATCGAGCGGAACACAATTGTAGAAGTCCTCAGACACAGCAGAGAGCTGGTAGGAAAAGCAAAGAAAGGAAAGAAATGGTCCGTCTGTCTCTTCTCTCCCGTCTCAGTGAGTCTCTCCCCTCCTCCTCATCCCCCTCCTCCTCCTCTTCCTCTTCCTCCTCCTCCTCCTCCCAGGAGCCTCTCCGGCTTGCCTTTGCTTGTTGTGGGAGGTTGAGGGCACCATCTCCGAGGGGAACCATTGGATCACGGCCCCAGCTGAAGTGCTTATGCAGCTTTCTACGATTCACCGTTGCCATAGCGATGCTCCTAAGCCTATTTGTCCACAATAAGCTCTATCAGCTGAAAGGGAGCTGGAGAGCGATGAAGAGGCAGATAGAAAGGACGAAGTGGGCCGAGCGGCGGGATTGAGAGAGGCAGATAAACCGCAGATTGTTGCTTTGAGGATGGGGTCAGCGTGGCGTGAGCGCGGCCTGAACGGTGGACAGTTCGCTCCGATGGCCAGAGGTCATCCTGTGTGAATGAACTTCCCACAGATAATGAGTGTCAGTGGCCCACTACAGCAGGGAATGATTCACAGGAGCATGTGCTAATTACAGGAGGAGGTGTGTGTGTGCGTTTGTGTGTGTGTGTGAGAGATGCAGATAATTGAGAGGCAGAGGCAGGGTCCAGACCGGATGTGCAGTCTCTGTGTGTGTGTGGGTGGATGTCGAGCTTTGTTTGTTTATTCTGAGAGTAGGTGTGAGGAGCTAACCTCAGACGGTTCTCTTGAAATCCTCATCATGCCCCTTCTTCCCACTGCTATTCAGCTTCACACTTTAGGTAAAATGCTGACCGACCTGTGAACTCTTGTTGCTCTGTGAGGGGAAAGTCAGCGCCTGAAGGACACATAGCTCACAACAACAAACAAATGAACCGTTTTTTTACTGATTCAAGTCCATAATGTGATTGCATCACATACCATATCCTCATATGCTTCATGTTTATCGGGAAAAAACCAAGGCTGCCGCCACACATCTGGTGTGAAGCTTCAGATGAGCTCATTTTAATTCTTATTTCTCACCAAACCTTTCTAGAAAAAATCCCTGAAGCAAATAAATCTACTGTTTTAGACTCTATTATCTTTAAAGGGTGGGTGCGATCGGTTTGAATTTCAAAAGCTGCTTTATAATTCATAAGCATCTATTGGACGAAAGCCCTGACACCATAGAGGAACCGTGGAAATCTTTTATTCATTTCTTTTCTCTGTAGGTTTGTCTCATCTTTTTGTTTTGTCATTGTGAGATTTTTTTAAACTTCTTTGATGTCATCTGTCTCTAGGAAAAAGCAAAATATCTGTAAATGAATTAGTCATGAATCTGACAGAGGACAGTCTGATTGTTTATGCAATTCATGTTATTTGGATAAATGATACCGAAATGATGCGTAAGTCAGTATGACACTTATTTTTATGGATCTGTACTCATTTTCTTAAAGCAGGACTCAAACTTTGTTCAGTTTTTTTTAATGACCTTTTTAGATCGAGTATATACCATATAACTAATCTCTCATTAGCACACTTTCAGAGCCAGTGCTGTTTGCAGTTGGTCTACAGACACAAATATGATTATGCAAAGAGAGTGTGTCAGCTTGAAGGCGACAGATGGGCAGGTAAGCCCTGTAATCTAAATAGATGACAGTCTTAATCCTCTAAAGTGATTCTCTCCATCAGTGGCATGTTTTTCCTCTCTGACGGTGCGTCATCGGCACTTGTGCCATGTGGGAGTTTTCAGGGATTTGCTCTGAGACGTGACATGTCCCACATCATCCCGTCTTCGTCCCAGTGTCACACCCCAACTTTCTCAACTCTCCTTGGTTTACCAGGTTGACCTAACCCTCTCAGGTCAACGATGGTTTGATTAAAAAGGAAATTAAGAAAGCATAAAGGTAATCGAAACAAGTTGATTACAGGAGAAAAGCCAGACTCCAACCAGTCGGGTTTCCCCAAAACAGACGTTGCAGCATCACTTTAGAAAGCCACACATGTGATATGATCCATGTTCTTGTATCACGAGTCTCCTTAGTGAAAGCGTCCGCTATCACTGAGTCTCAAGTCTATATTGGACTATTTAGCCCCTAACAGATACTGCTCTTTGTTTGTTTTTGTGCCTGTGACACATTCTAGCTTTTTTGGATGCTCTGTTGGTTTGTCTTTGAAAGTCACCTCAGAATGATCGCCATACCTCTGTGTGTGCGTTTGTCTCTTCCTGGTACTGTTTTACTGCGTTCTGCATTCTTGGGTCTTTTCTCTGCATGAACATTTTGTCACTGCTGATAAAACATGCTGTGGACAGATTTATTCAGATGTAAGTTATCAAGTTATCAAGTTATCATGTAAGTTTCCCGGCTCAACATCAGAGCGCAATATATTTTCTTTTTGGTCCCCTGCTTTGTTGATCATTAAAGCTGGTGTGTGCCTGAGTTCTGTTCTCAGGACAGATGCTCTCCCCTGATCCCCATAGATGAACTGAATCATTGCCAAGGTGTGATCCTGATGTAATAAATAGACTGTGAGTCAGTGTGACTCAGATTGATTAACCCAGCTAACAAATTGTGAACGGTTACCAAAGTCTTGCTCATCTTATGTGGTGAGGTGAACAGCAATGTTCAGCTTCGAACTGGATCAGATGGTTAAGGAAAATGCTTTAATCCATTTGACTTTTTGTCATATTGTAGTCATTCTTAAGGAAAAAAGAACAAATTAACTCTTAATCAACTTCACTCTCTGCAGCATGTTGAGTTAAAAATAATGTATATTGGAAATTAACCAACTGAAATTACATTTAAGATAAAATTGGCCCACTGTGTTGTCTTTTCTTTATAAATGTGCTGAAGATTTCACTTTTGTACTGCTATTTGATACATTAAATTGCATAAAAACATACACTGTCCTTTATTCTAACAGAGAAAAACAGACTTTCAAAGTGAACTCCACTTCATAAATATTCCACTAGAGGGAGGAGGTTCACCATTTTACCTGAAGGTTCCCACAGAAGACAAAGAGGGCTGCTCATTCCCCAGTCTCTGCTAATTCTCCTCAGTTCGAGGGAACAATAAACCTAACATGTGATATGAGTTGTGCTACACAGGTTTTGGGTGGAGAAAAAGGGAGCAGAGGGGGTGAACTCCTTGTTTTGAGAACTCATGCTTTACATTCTTGAGACGGAGTACCAGCAAAGTTTGATTAAACAAACACCTGCTGAACAAGCATTACTCCACACGCACGAGCACATTCCTCACTGAGCAATCGACAACAATGAGAGGAGGCTTCAGAGGAAAAGAGACACTCGTGAAAATCCACAAGCTTGAGGTTGTCCGTCAGCACATTAAATGACAATCAGTGACTTTTCAGAAAGGAAACAAGCCGTGAAGTGTCCTCGACAGACAGGGACTCGGCTGAAAGTGAGCGTTGTTTGATTGTCAGTCTAGCTGAGCTCCCATTTCCATGTGTCTGGCTTTGTGCACTCCTCACTGAATTCAGTCACATGATGAGCTGAGCACAACACACTCACTCTGTCCTCTGGTACACTGACACTGACTTTTTTCCCCCTCCGTTGTGGGATATTTTTAACTTTTATAATCCTCAGGATGAAGTCCAAAGTAGTTTTAAAGTGAGCTCTAATCTCATTCACTTGATTTCATCTTCTGTTTGTAAATACCTGCCTGGGAACTCACACTAAAAAGCAGCATTGCATCTAAAATTGGAGGAAAAAAAACACTGTCAATTTATTAAAATGCAAAACAAAATGAGGGAACTATAATGCTATCTTTTTTGTTCATTTGTACAATTTCTTATCACATATAGGAAAAGGGAAGCCTTTCCGGAACCTGACAAGCTCCACTCTGTTAACATGTGAAGGTACCTCAGATACATAGGCCCATGTTGGTTTATTACACTGACAAATGTTACTATCAAGGTGGCCTCTTCTCTTAGGAGATATCTAGGAGTGCAGACATTCCAGATAAGTTGAAAAAGCATGGATTTTTCAGATATCTTCCAATCATTTTTTTAGTTGATGTTCAAAATGTTTTGTGTTGATCTCGTGTCTTTGCCATATCTTCAAAGTTAAATGTCTTAATTAACGTCTCATGCAGTTTGTGGCCTTTTTAAAAATTCGGCAGAAGACAGTTATGGTGAATTTTATTTGAACTGAAAAGCTAAAGTGTGTTGGTTGCATAATGTAGTCTGGACCTCAAATGCAAATGGGGAGCAGCCGACCTGAAAATGGAAGGATGTGTAATTCCAAAGTGATCTATATTTAGGCAGTGACTCTTTCAGAGATGCCTCCCAGTTGTCTGCTCTGAACTCACCTGAGAGTTTAAAAACCTTACAGTTTGCTATACCTTATGCCTTTCAAACTTTGACCATTTCAAGGTTTATAATGTGTTCCTTCATCTATGTACATCTTTGATCATTTCCATAAAAACAAAAAAAAATCATTCCTGCTTTTTAAAAGGGAAATCTGTGTAAAAAAACAACGTTATGAGGATGGAGACGAAGGGAAGTCCCTGGACACAGAAGTGAAACAAATAACACAAGATTTTTTCTGTAAATATATTTTTTAAAAGTTAAAGCAATGTTGCTATCATGAGATTTCATGCATTGAGTCTCATTCCACCGAACAAAGTTCTTTCCAAATTCGACAAACATCATCACAAAGTTCAGCCCGCCCAAATGTAATGATGTCTTTCCACACTGTTCAAATCTAGAGCTGTGCAAATAACTTGTTCTTTAAGTTCTGACCGCAGTTTGGATTGGCCTGAGAGAAGCTGCTGCCTGGTGTGACCATAGGGAAGGAAGCTGAGGCCTGATCACATGAGTGGAGAGGGGGGAAAAAAACTCTGATTTGCTGACAAACCCTTTTTCATTGGCCTTTGTTCAACATCCCATTTCACTAGAAAAGTCCCTGTGGACTGTGCACTGAGGTCAGTTGAAATTCAGAGACAAAGATTTCTCACAAGAGAATTCCAACAGGCAAACTCTGTTGACCTCATTCTTGAGCAGATCAGTCCATGTATTTTTTTTTTTTAAACCCAATACCTTTTGCTCAAAATTAAGAAAAAAAACAACTAAAGTCACAAGCGTTTTTCTATGGAAGTTAAAGCTACTGACCTCAAAATGCTACAAAAAGAAAGTAAGACCACTGGTTTTCAATGAATTGTAAAATCTTTTGGAGAAACAGAAAACTGTGGAGACAGTGTGATTTATGAACGTGTGCGCTAACTGTCCGGGACCGACACCATTTGAGACAGGACACACTTTCCAAACCATGTACTATTTCCACGGACTCGCTTCTGCATTTCCTGAGAAAGCTGCAGTGGCCAACATTTCTCACCAGACAGCCAGTTCTGTCTAATTTAGTGGTTTTGTTTGTCCGATAGACATGGGAAGGCAAAGGATGTGCCCTTAGTATGCAAATTAAGTCAAGATGATAATATCAGATGATTGTTTTTACTCTGAATTTTGTCAGATTTTTATATGTAATTTCAAAATATAAAGATTGGCTTTATATGCCTCTTTACGCATAAAATAAATGAGAAGATGGACTTGTTATATAAAACTTATCCTAGTTTTTGCCGGCTCGTTGTCCTTTACACTCACTTTGGCAGTGACCCCCCCGAGGCCTGATTCTATACGGTTACACGACCATATTGCTGAGCCAGATGGCCAAAAAAGTACCGCAATGAAAGACACAACTCCTTCAACTGCAAATTAGAGTTGATTTTCAATCAAGTGTTGCTAAACTAGAGGCCTGATAACTGAATCTGTTAGGTTCAAAAAGCCCCGCAAATATTCAGAGATATTCTGAGCCATGGTTCTGCTCAAGGTTTCTGCCTGTTAAAAGGAAGTTTTTCCTTGCCTGTGTCGCCTAGTGCTTGCTCATGGTGGGAATTGTTGGGTTTCTGTAGTTAACTTCAGAGTAGGGTCTGACCTGCTCTGTTTGGAAAGCGCTGTGAGACAACTGTTGTTGTGATGTGGCGCTATATAAATAAAATTGAATTGAAATTGAATTGAATTATTTGAATACTGCTTTGTCCAACAGTGCTCGATTTTTTAAAAGATGTTTCAGTTTTTTTTTTAACATAGGATTTTAAAAAAAGAAGATATCAGTGCTTAAAGAGGACCTGTCCAGGGCCTTATTATCGCTTTTACCATCGGTTGCTTCGCTGGCCTGTTGTTTCCATGTTTTCTGGCTCTGCCCTCTGAAGCCTCTGAGTGTTTGATGTTGAAGGCGGTCCTCTCTGATCAGTAGATTTCCTCATCTAGGCAACGTTTTACAGGTCTGGATCATATAACAGGCCTTTTAATTGAACCGCACTGATTTTTGAATTAGCACGAAGATATTGAAATTAACTGAAAAAAAACAGAATTTCAGCACATTTTTTTCCGTGCAGTCATGAGGAACCCTGTGGTTTATCAGACTTATGGTTACGGCTGCAGGCGTACTGTGTGTATGTCTGAGGCCTAAGTGTACAAAATGCAAATCCTACATGTGATCTACATCTGCGTTTGGTGGTACATTGCTTTCCCTTTCAGGTTACACAATGATGCTGCTACAAACCTTTGATCAGTGTGAAACCACCAGCAGGATGTGAGCCACCTGTAGTTTCATCCAGATGTACAATGCAAGTAAAACACGAGCGCTTGCCAAAACTGCTGCTACTGCTTGCTGGAAGAATCTGAGGGGGGCAACGTTTTGAACCACAGTCCGACACACTCCCCATCACAATACCAGAGAGGAGCTGCTCCAGACAGCTGTATCATTTGGAATTCCATTCCTCAGCGTTCCAGTTTTTGTCTTTTGTCAATGCAGAGTTTGAAAATGAAATTCTAACCTTCAAACATCCCTGAATAATCTCCAGCCATGTAGGCTGTGTTGTTTTGCAGAGATTTGGGCACAAATCTGGATTTTTTTTTCTTGCACTTTCATGTGTTTCTTTGCAGTTTGTTATCATAAAATTGCAGGACAATACAAAAGGAGACATGGTGTGACAATTGAGGATCCATTTTAAAAGGCTGCTCTACAGTGAGATCAAGACACTGATTGTTACAGCTGCTGTGGTTCACTCTGTGTTTAAGCCAACACCCCCAGAGTCGAGGCGTACAGGAACACGAAAACAGCTCTGAATTAGCATAACCTCCGCTGCACACTCGCAGCCTCTGCAGTGCTGCACCCATCACAAAGCAACGTGGGACGTCGTACCAACCAGCGCACAGTCATAGCAGCACCGTGTGATCTCATATCAAGCGTGACCGCACTCCCGGTGCCACTCCATCAGCCTCTGCAGCAGCCAGAGAGAGGACCGGCCAATCTCAACCTTTTATGAACACAATTCCTATCATCTTTTGTTGTAGTTGTTGTGCCATGGTCACTTGTCCCAGAAATGTGCCACTCGTACATTATTTCCCATATTTTCTGACACAATCTGAACGTCTCCTCATGGTTCATAAAAGGTTTCACTCGATGAAGGCAGTTGATGCGAACCAGTGAGGAGAAAAAAAAAATTGGACAGGTCCTGATTTTTCCCCCTGTGGGAGAGAAAAAAAATGAACGAAATGTATGGCAGCTCACTGATAAGCGTGACGCACATGTTGGTGTGCTGGTGTGGTCTATGATGGCAGAAACGTAACCACTGGCAGCAGGAACTGAGTCACAGCTGTTTGCACGTTGGCTTCCTCCAGAGATCAGAGCAGGCGCAAGTACAACTAAGTAATATAAAATGATTTATTCAGCTTGCAGGCAAAAAAAGTTTGCAGTTTTTGCTCTCATCCTCAGGAAAAAAAAAATCTGTCTTGGTCAGGCAGGTGCGAGGCATGAGACAGCACCTCCAGCTACTAAACTGAAGCGTAAAAGAAACTCATGAGGAGGAGGATGTGAGGAGGAAGGACGCTCACCAACATTTTGTGAGAGCAACAGGCTGTCTCGTGCGTCATCGTGGCAAAATGCAGAGTTACTAATCAGATCTCATTTGTGTTTTGCCAAAAAGCTACATGACCAAACCTTTTACTGACAGAAATGTGTCATTTGCTATTGGGGTGAAACACAACAAGTCATGACACTACATGGAGACACTCATCTGAACGGGTTGAAAGATTTGTTACCTAGACTTTAAACCCACTGTTATTGTAGAATTTAAGTTGTTCTTTTTACAGAGTTAGATTGCTGTCTTTTAATTCTGTGAGTGAATATCAATTAGGATTTTGAAACTGGTAACAAAGTGGGACGAAGAACAGAAAAACCAAGTCATCACTTCCAGTAAGTCCTGTCCCTCGGTATGTTTCAGTGTAGGGCTTTTTCTTTCTCCAGGAATCCTTTCAGATAACTTATCATCCCGAGTGAAACACGCTGTTGGATAATATTTAACTGTCCTCAGCCGTCAGGTCGGTTGAGATGGAACGACTCCACAGAGACATTCACTGTGCCTCCATTGTTCTTTACTCATCATGTAGATCAATGTTTCTCTTTCCTTTTGAGCAGATTGCAAAGACAGACCGAGAGTTTGGCGCTGAACGGTTTGCACTCTGTCTATCAGCAAAGAATTCATTACTGCAGGTTGAACCCACTCAACTCTCTGATCAAAGTCTGAACGGCTGACGAGTCAGGCTTGACCATACAGCCGGAGCGCTCCATAAAAGATTAACTCTGTCTTTTCCTCAACTCCCTGAATCACAGAAATAATCCCACTTGCTTCCCTGTATGTGCTCTTTAACTGGGATGTGAGGGGCAAACAGCCCTTGCTTTTACTTGAGATGCACTCATCAGGGAGTTTGTTGAAGTAGTCATTATTTTTCTGGCATCTCCGTAGAACAGTTCAATTGAAACTGCTTAAATGAAAGTAGCTACTGAGTTCTGAAAAAAGCATAAATTCATATCTCTATGTCACCTTCATGTCATCTGCTTATCAGCTGTCATAAAGCTGCCCTCTTGCAGATTTTTTAACATGATAACATTTTTACAGGATTGATAGATGAATTCTTTTCTGAGGTTTGAAGTAGCAGTTTGGCCAAATATTCAGGTTAAAGTTTACAGCGATTAAACTTGGAAACAAGCAGCCTTCGTCATGGTTCTGTTCATTGTGCTGCCTCTGCATGTGCTCAGTATTTTGCATATCTACGTTTTTATTATTGCTGAGAGCAGGATCAATTAAGTTGATGTTATCTCTCTTAGTAGTACTTTTAAAACTTTACAGCATTTTAAAAGCTTGAAGGGACACATATAGAACACTGTGGTGCTTTTTACAGCACAAAGAGAAAAGGTCAATTGGGCTGAATTTTCATAATGAAACAATATTTTATGGATATGACCCGTACAAATGCCTTCACTTTCACAAAATGTCAAACGTTGGCGTCAGAGGTCTGAAGAGCTCTCTGTACACATGTTTTGCAGATCTGTTTCTTAGGAAATACAGCAGATTATCGTCCTCGCTACAGCACAATTGGTTAACGTTCCTCCCCTTCTAATCTCTGGCACGGTGTCAGAGAGTACAAACCCGCCATGCGCTCAGATCAAAGAGAGGAGTGTGGGAGAGGACACAGGGCCAGAGAATCTCAGGTGGTTCCCCTTCTTTTCCTTCTGTGAGACAAAAGTTTGTATGTCCTCGTTGCCACACCTCATCTAAGCAGACTCAGCATGTGAGCGGCAGCGGTGCTGACCAGGAAATTCCCCAAATCTACTCACTCGCTGCCAGAATTATGTTTTGTATTGCTGCTAAATAGCATGAATCGCTTAAATTAAGTTGAAAAATGGGATATAATAACACTGAATATAACAGCTCTGAGTGAAATAAACTATCAATGTGATAACATTTGACAAAAAGACAAAAAAACTGAAAGCAAGTGGGAATATGATCCAGTGAATAGGATGGGATCATTGAAGTTCATCCATATAGTTTCACCCTGTAGAAGTTTATGTTTTATGGCAGTTAATCCGGGGAACGCTTTAACATGTGTTCGCTCCCCGGTGTCTTCCATCAGTGCAGATGGCCCATGAGAAAAGAAGGAAACTGGTTAACAAATATGGAGAAGTGCTTTTGTTTTTTTCACAGTTGTATTCTTATAGTGCCAAATTATAACAATCGTCTCCATGCTCTTTAAAAATTCAAACCAATTGGGATACAAATCATTGTAATACAATCCAATAAATGATAATAAGTTCTAAATTCAAGTGTTACAGAGCCAACTAAAGAGGTCCCTGGCTATAGGTACCAGCAGATATTTATATAGCCCCTCTTGGTTTCTTGAAGGGTGTCAGAAAGAAAAGAAAAGACATAAACCGATAAAAAACAACTCCAAAGGTTGTTTTGGACGAGCACATGCGATAGCCTGATATCTCCTGCATGTGCATCACAAAGCCAATGGTCAGAGAAGGACTGATTACTTCACAGCCATTGTGAAAACAGGAAGTTGTAGCACCCAAAGAAATCACCCGGCGAACAATCGATTGAGATACGATTGTCAAAGATTTCAACAGAGAATTTTGAAAATTCACACCTTGATATAATTCTATACTTCTAAGTGTTTGCAGCCCTGTTTTGGATCATTTGTCGTCACGGCTGTTTCTACAAAAGATCCTGGAGTATGTGCGCCACGATAGGTTTGTGTTGAGTGGGCATTGTGGGTGTTTTAGTGTTGCTTGGGTTGTATATGAATGTTCCCGGACTAACACACGCATGCATTTTATAAGCATGGTTTGTTTTTCTTCGACACGGTTTAGACACCCCTCCTGTGCCTGGAAGACCAGCCCAGTCGTCCATTCATGACGGAGTGAATGCGATGTCGTCGGTGCCTCACGATGCTGGTACCACCGACAATAAGAAGCCTCCGTCGTTGTGATGACGGTGCCGTGGGAGAGAAACAGAAAGGAGCTGCTCACCCTCACTTTCAGTCTGAGTCATCCTCTCAGTCGTCCCGGCCTACTCACCCGGTGACGCACGCAGATCAATGCCTTTTTTTTTTTCTCAATCGGACGGGTCACAGGTCAATGTTCTGCTTTTCGCTCCGCAGTTGTTTCAGTTCAGCTTTTGTCTCGCTGAAAGTGAAAGCTCAGCAGGATCCCGGTGACCACGGAGCGCACGGGGATTCTGACAGAGTACTTGAACATGGCAAGTGAGCCGATTTTGAAGTTACATGTTAAATTCAATAGGTCCAACTGTGCCAGGGTCAGGCCCAAGTGCAAAAATGACCGTCAAAGAATCCTGTCTTACAAGGGTTCCCATTTCAAAGTGGTCAAATCTGGACAGACCGGGTGTGATGTCAAGGTCAGGTGGGAGTTTTCAGTACTTGGCCTGATCAGAGTGAAAAATGCGAAAACTGATAGCAAAGTGTATAAATAAAAGTGTGAATAAAAGAAAATTTTCTAGCTGTTCTTTCTTTGCTTGCGGCCTCTAAATGTTTTTTGTGTGACTGATTTGTCAATTTACCAAAAATCTGTCCTGCTGTACAGCATAACAGGCACGAGCTGGGAAAAATGTTTCAACAGGCTGCTTTTCTGTGTGTGTGTGTGTGTGTGTGTGTGTGTGTGTGTGTGTGTGTGTGTGTTGTATTGTGTCCTGCGTTTTCAGCTTATTCAGGTTGCTGCGTCCACAATCGCTGCGTTGGCAAAGGTGAATACGTTTAGCCGCAAAGTGACCGCTGACCCTCAGGTCCAGTGTGACCCCCCCCCCCTCCATCCCACCTGCGGGGATTCAGCCTCCAGCTCACCCAGTTTGAAAATCCCTGGGACAAAGCCAGGACGACAGATGGCCTTGTGCAACCACACACACACACAAACCCTCACAGACATAAGTTTGACCAACGCATCAGCAAACCAGACTATTTCCCCTGCAGTCAAACAAGTCTTTGAAGCATCTTTGTTTTGTTTTGTTTCTTCCAGCGAGAAGATATCTGAATATTTTATGTTCCTGGTGAACAAAAAACCCCAGCCCGGAGCGCATTAAAAGGCCAGTTTTCACAAATTGCTGACTAATCCCCTCTCAAACCTGTGTTCTGCCAAACAAACAGGAGGAAACGCACAGGAGGCGGTGCACGGCACACCTGGGCTACACAAAGAGTACAAAACACCTGCCTGTCCATGCTCTCTGAGCAGGCTGGAGGGGACAGCGGGCGCCCCGGCAGCGCTGAGGAATGCTGGGAAAAGACCCGCACTCGTTGCCTCTGGAATGCCCCCAGGCCTGTTGCGTAAGCGTCGGCGGGCTGGCGGCGGCTCCTGCAGCCTCACCGGCCCGACACACCGAGTCTGCCTCTGCACTCTGAGAAGGCCCAAGCCGCGACAAGCTGAAATTATGGCCATTACGTAATTGCAAACTCTCCACCGCACACTTATGGGGACAGATTTACCTCTGACCGCTATTACTGTTTAGATAGGCTGAGGTTTTTGCGGCTGGACGGAAAGCACGAGCCACTAATTTCCTCTTTCCGGACTATCTGGAAGCTACCCATTTGAATCTTCCACCTGTTGCAATGCGGTGTTTCAGTTTCTGCCCGTTTGGGTCTCAGTTGCCACATCTGACTATTTGGTCATTGTCAGCTTGATGGGGCCCTTGTTTCTTAGTTAATTCAGTGTGTTCCGAGCCTTTATGTGGACGTTTCCAAGTGACCGTCCTGCTGCCGTCAGCGGCCTTATTGTCCCTTCGTTGGCCTTTTTAGACACTTTGTTGTTTTTTGGGGACTGTCACGCCAACTGACATTTCCTACAAACAAAACTAATGTCAGACTTGTTGTTTATAGCAAAAGCAGATGAAAATAAAAAGAAGAAACACAATTAAGAATAAATAGCTGTCTATAAATATCATTGCTGGTTTTGATTAGCTCTGTAACTCTTTTGTAACACCAGCGATTATTTTATTTGAAAAACCATTTGCCTCCATTATACTCTTTAAATTTAAAATTTCTTCCCTTACTACATCCAACAATGTCTGGCATCTTTTTGTAAAAGGAAAAGGTTCATTATGAAAACGTTCCCCATCTATGACTATCGAGAAAGTGGAGATATAACAAAGTAAGATTTAGAGGTATGGGTTATTAAGCTGTAATAAACAGCCACATTGTTTTTATTTCACAATGACTTATTGAACAGGTACTGTGGAGATATATATATATATATGTATATATATCAAAAACACCAGCTGACATGTCATATCTAAAATAAAAAAACAATCTGCACACAGAGCTCAAGTCATAAAAGACAGAATAAAAGTGACCAAACATTACAAATAAAGAAAAGTACATTTCCCAGCACACATTTCAATATTGCATACACGTTTAATAGAGTGAAAATCTGAAATGCACTGACTGTAGATGATATATGTGCTGACAAGGGGAATGTTGTACAATTTCAAAGGCCACCGTATGGACTTTAATTCAGCAAACAGTCTGCTCAGCTGCCCAGAGCAGAGGGCAGGCGAGCTATATGATGAGTCATTCCCTACAGTCATGAGATATATCAAAGGATACCAGTAGGAGCTGGTAAGCAGCAACAAGAGCTCTTGGTGGAGCTTTTAAATGTTGAACATCAGGTCTCAGTTTGGTCGTGTAAATATGGTTGAGAGTCCTGAAAATACAAAGACTCCCTCAGCATGGGCCGTATTCAAGGTGCCGAACACATTCACGAGGATTTTGGAGCGAGAACCGACCAACACGAGAAAGCTTTCCAGTACGGGCTCGTGAAGAGAAGAGTGTTTCATTATTGGCGTACAGTGCTAATTTCCTCCCTGGCCCTCCGGCTTGAAAAAGGCGACTAACTTGTGAATGAAGTTTTTAATTAGGTGGCCGTGGCGTGGCGGCGAACCGCAGCGCTTTGTTTAACAGGCAAGGTGAGAGCTGTCCACGCGGCCTTTGTGTCCAACCGGCGACCGCCATCTAGACCGAGTCAAGGCCAGAGCAGAGTATGAAAAACGAAATCATTATAAAAACCATCACATTCGGAAAAAAAAAACACAACCTACAGCATAGATGATCTGTCTCAAAAATTCAGACAGAGAAATTGCAAAAATCTTTCCGTGTCTTCCAAACTAAATATTACAAACAAGATCTAGAAGGGGGGATAAATCATTTCTAATAACTTAAATACTTAAATTATGAAGCAATACAATACTATTCCACTTGCAGCCAGGGGATAAGAAAATAGGTTTGCTCACAGCCTACGCAAAAACACCAAAAAGACGGCAGACTTTTTGCCGAGAGGTCCGAGAGGCTAAACTACACAACCTAGTGATGTGTCCTCCAACAGTCCGCTTAGAAGAAAGGCTGTCTTCTATCCCTTCGGTCCTGCAGTGAGAAGCTTTGGCACAGGAAACACCATAGGATGAGCTGGCACATCACAACACGGTGCTAATGAGGGACACTCATGCAGGCCTCGCTCCAGTCCAGGAGGAGATGAGGTCCGTGAACCCCAACATGCATCATAACCCAACCGCCAGGGCCACAGACGGGCAGAGAGGGGCCGGGCAGAGAGGGGCCGGGCGGGATGCGCGTGGAAAGGGGGGAAATGGATAGAAACAAAGGCTCAAGTAGCCGAATGTGGGGAATGGTTGAGCGTGTAAGGGGGGAACAAAAAAGAAAAAAAATAAAAGATCAGGAAAAAGAAGTTTGTAGGAAGGGCAAAAACAGGTGGAAAAGAATACAGCTTTCTGGAAATGACAGCATTTTTTTCTTTGCCCAAAGTGGTGGTCCTCCCGTTCCCCCCTCTGTTACGGTGCGTCCCCCCCCCTCCATCTCACAGAGACGACTCCACCTCTCTGGGGATGGCGGCCTCGGCCTCAGTCCGGGGCCTCACCTGAACCGGCTCGGTGGCCTCGCTGATCACCTCCAGCGCCGCCGCCCCCGGCCGGCCCTCGCCACCGGCCTTCTTGTCCGCGGTGCCGCAGCACAGCTTGGGCGCGCACTGAGTCCGGCAGGACAGCTCGCACAGGGAGTCCCGCGACTCGGAGCTGAAGGTGACGAACTCCGGCTGGATGGTGGTGGCGTGGATGCCCTCGTCGTGGAAGAAGTCCTTGATGCGCTTGGCCACGTCCATGTAGGAGGTGGGGTCGTGGCACTTGATGTGGGCCGTGGCGATGATGCGGCTTCCGGCCAGCTGCCAGATGTGCAGGTCGTGGATGGCCAGGACGCCCTCCAGGCCCAGCAGCCGCTCGTTCAGCCGGTGCATGTCGATCTGCTTGGGCACGGTCTGCAGCAGGATGAGCGCCGACTCTTTGAGGAGCGGGTAGGTGGTGTAGAGCAGGATGCACACCATCATGACGCACAGCGTGGGGTCCAGGTAGAGCACCCAGCAGGGCCCGGCGTGGGACACGGCCAGGCCCTCCAGGTCCACCAGCGTGTGGTTGACGTGCTGGTGGTCGGTGGCGTGGCTGTTGACACACGTGTTCACGCACAACTCGTCCGGGTCGCAGGGCTTCCACACAAAGGTGAAAATCAGAGCGTTGACCACCACGATGACGGAGCCCAGGGCGTCGCCCAGCACGTGCAGGAAGACGCCGCGCATGTTGAGCTGCGACGAGGAGTCCTGCTCCATCTCGTCGAAATGGGTGTTGCCATTCATCTGCACCTCTGTGCCGTCTTTACAGCTGATGTCTGCAGATAGGGGAGAGAAGAGAAGAAGTTTGGTCTTCTGCAGCTCGACAGCTACATAATCAAATGGACTTTGACACAGAGATACAGCTGAACTGAAATTCAGAGGAGATAAACGGACAGAACAGATATGAAGGCCAGCACAGACTGACATGCCGCACGCAGAAACCAGGCTCATAAAGGGGGGAAAAGTCAGGTTAGCAGAAAGGACAGTTTAGAAAGATTCAAGTGTTAGTTGTTGGCCAGTTGTTACAGCATTCAGCCACATCACTTCAAGCCCAGCTGAGACTGGAAACAAAGGAGTCTATGTCCATTGGAAGGGCTCCATAAAGTCAAGTGGAGAGTAATTAACATGTCTTTACATTGAGTTCTTCCATTTGACCAATCTGTTGTTCTTCCCTTTTCTCACAACAGACACTTAAGAATTCTCAGCCTTGTGACTGAAACTCTGCTTTGAGCCCTTGGGGGGTCAAACACACGGGAGCCCACACACAACTCAGTCACGTGGGTGACATGAGCACAAAGTCTCAACATGTGTAAACTTAAACACAAACAGAGCCAGTAAATTCCCATGAAGCCAATTCAATTAGCATACGCGGCTAGCGTGGAACACAGAGCGGATGGAGTGAAGACTCGCCTCCATCCCAGGGCACGGGGCGGGGGTCATTTATCAGCAGCTAATGGCGTGTCTGGGGCTGTCGGCTTCACGGCTACACTGATGTATGACCCACTAACAGCAGTCAGTGCATAGAGGAGAGGGCAATATAGTAGCCATTTATTGAAACTGGCAGGTCCAGTGGGGGGAAAATGGTCTACTCAATATGGGTTTAACTCTTCAGTGAGCCAGAGAGAAAGACGCTACCAACCTACCGAAAGGGCTTTCTTCTTTAACTAATCTGTTTTATTCACAACAAATTGAGTAGTATCCACACAAGCTTTTGTGTGCGTGTTTGTTTGTGGTTACAAAATACCACAACACCGCTTTCATTATCATTTTAGGCTTACTTTTTAAGAGCGTGAGTGGAATGTGTGCAAAGAAAAGAAGCTTGAAAAAAAACATCACTGAGTCAGGAAGATTCCAGATTGTTGTTAGTCACACAGGCAGCTGAGTGGTGTCGGATTCACATAACGTGTCTTATGTCTTATGTCGTTGATAGTAGCCATGTTTCCAAGGATAAAATGCCCAAACAAATATGTGATACCAAAGGCAAGGATCTGAGGACTGCAGCTGTTAAGGAAAGAACACAGAGGCGTCCGGCAGGCTGGGGATGATAAAAGGGTGCTAGGCCACCTGACCGCTTACAGGGAAGGAGCAGGCTTCTGTCCAGTCAATGGTGGGACATGATAAAGGAGGACAGATCGCATGTCTCTGTTCTGTAAACAAATCAGATTTTTCCAGAAAGTAAAAAAAAAACAAGAACACCTCTAAACTTACCGGTCCTTGGTCTGGCATCACCCGGGCTGTTGTGATTCCCCACAAGGTTGTTGGTCTCCTCTCCGGCTGAGCCATTCCCGGTTTTCCCCCTCTTGTTCTTACTCCCGTGAGAGTGACCATGACCACCGTGGGAGTGTCCGTGGCCTCCGCCGGCATGTCCGCGGAACAGGCAAAGCCCGAGCAGGTTGATCAGGAGCCCTGCGGCCCCCACCCCAGCGACCACCTCGGGGCTTTCGATCTCGTGGGGCTCGGTGAAGCGCTCCACCGCCTCCAGGATGATGGTGAAGCACAGCGCCGTGAGGAAGACGGCGTTCACCAGAGCCCCCATCACCTCCGCCCGGATCCAGCCGAAGGTGTTCTTGTTGGTCGCGTGGGTTTTCTCGGCGAACCGCACGGCCACCAGGGCCACGACCAGCGCGATAACGTCCGAGAGCATATGAAAGGAGTCCGACAGCATTGATAGAGAGGAAGTCATACGACTGACCACTACTTCCACGATGAAGAAGCCAAAAGTCAGTGAGAGCATGCACAGCAGCCGCACACGATTGGGTTCGCAAGCCATTTTTTCTTGTATCAGAGTCCTCTCAGTTTCAATTTTAGATTAAACGTGAGGTACAGTCTCACCGCGTCGTCGTCCGAATCACCAGGGCATCAGCGAACTAGGTCCTCGGTTCAACTCCAAGCTAACGGACTCACGTTAAGCTAGCTGGGTGCCCAAGACAATACGATCAATGCTAACCGCGTCCTGTCACGCCTCTCTTATCTGACAACAACACTTGACTACATGTAAAGACAAACGCTCGGTCCGTTTTTAAAAGATACTAGATTGTAATAACCGTTTTAGTACACCGAGGCCACCCCCAGCATATTTCAGAGAAGTCTGCCGACGAGCTCCAGTTTGCAGACGGCTGAAACTTTGCACCCGAGCCGGTAAACTTTCCACACGGAACAAGGAACGTTGAAGACACACCCATAGTAGCTCCTATTGGCCAATTCTTTACAAGGAGTGATATGACTGGTTGAATTTTACAGCTGCCGCCAGTGGGAGGTGCAAAAATGCCAGGCAACGATGGTTGCTACGCACGCTGGATCAAACTGTAATCTCGCGATGACATTAAATACGTTCATTGAAATCTAGTGGCATCGATACTCAATTCAACGTTAGCCCCAGATTTCAGGCTTTTTGTTGATTTTGTCATTGCTAGGGCTGATCACTTTTCACAGATCAATGCGAAGAAAGAGTAAAGATAATTGATTTAATTTGGGTTTTTAAGTTATGTTCATGAGATACAGTCTAACATTTAGATTTTGACATTTTTTAAATGGTCAATGGTTCTTTTTAGAGAGTTTCTGTTTCCAATTGCGGCTGTCTGTTAATAGACCTTACAAGCAAAACAGGGCTTGAGAGACGTGTCTGCATAATTAAAATGGTCTATTAGCAGTTGTTTTTGATTAAACTCATCATGGAAATGTCCCTTCTAATCATGTGTAAGTATCTGCTAAAAAGAGAACAAAGACCCTGCTTTGAAGGCATATAACCTGTTATCAGAATTCTCACATGTAGCTGATGACCCCTTGTGGGAGCTATCAGTGGTGATTACACTGTGTTTTCAGGCTAACGTGAAATGAAAATTTGAAAGTCATTCAAACGCTGATTCGGGAGAAAATCAACAATCTAAGAAAAATAGAAAACTTTAGAAAATGATTAATTACACTATGATCTTTAAAAGGAAATTGGATCAGTTTTACTAGAATAATGGATATTTCATTGTCAGTGACATGAGATGGTTCTATTCTACTCAAATCAGTCATTTCATTTGTTAAATAAACTAATCAAAGTTTAATAGGAATATTCACGCAGTACAATAAGAATCACAATAGCTGCCTCTAATATTGACACATCACACACCGTCTGGCACACAAAAGAAAACACACTGCTCTGATTCAACACTTCAACAACAGCTTACTTATAAATTATTTTCTAGCTACATCCAGTACAAATGACTCAGTGACTTGCGCATTCATTCACGGGTTTTTAAGTTATGTTCATGAGATCATCGAAGGCCAAGGATCTGCCTGCTCTTGAACTGACAGATCTTTTCCACCTCGCTGAGTTTTTGGGCACGCAGCTTTGCAGCCTGCAGCCTCTTAAACATCAGCTCCTGTGACGTGATGCTCTGACGACTATCAGGCTGCTGGTTCTCTTTGCTTTCGCCAGCAAAGTGGACCTTCCTCTTGCCAGGGGACAGGTTCTCCTCATCTAGAGCAGGATTGATAGAATTAACACCTCTTTGAGTGATAAAAAACTTTATTAACATGATATAAAAAATAAATAAACAGCTTTTCTCAACATACACACACACACGTAAAATAAAGTTTAGTTCTGTTCCAGGCTGAGTGGATCCAGAGCTCTTGGTCGGATTCCCATACCTATGTCTTTGACATGAAGGAGTGCCATGCCCCTCTGCTGCTGCAGCCAGTTGTAATTCTTCAGCAAACTCTCTGCTCTGGAACAATAAACCAAAAGAGGCAGAAACACTATGGATGAATTACGAAAAACAGGCCGAATGACAGAATGATATTTAAATGTAAATAATAAAAAAATAAGTTTTACCGTGCTAGCTTTTCACTTGTTAGACGCTCACGAACACACAGTTCCTGCTCCCTTTCTGTCATCAAAAGGAAAATAAAATGTTTTTGTTACCAGATCATTTCTTTATTTGCACATATTTTAGAGCAACACATGGTAGCCGGGGACTGTGGGTGGAAGAAGGTCCCCATTTGATTGCAACACATTTCTGTTACAGGCAACATGAATAAACCCGTTCCGTTCACACCCATTTCTTCGACTGCGCTGTCAAATCCTGTCAAATCTAATAAGTTATTTGCAGTTCATTGAAGGAGAGCACAACTACGTATGATCATATGCACACGACCTGAACGAGTCCTGTGACAATGCACTTAAAAGTGCTCTGTGAGGTAATTCCTCAGAGGTTTTCCTGGTCGGAAAAGTTTAAAAAAAAATCTGACTCCAATTACAAGTGCTAGTCTGTTAAAAAAGTGGCAGTTTGCAAAAAGGCAAAGGATTTTCAGGTGTGAAACCCTTGCTTTTCTGGCCCCTGATCTCACTTTTCACAGGTGTCGATTAAAAAGTGGGTTTCATCTGGGATCAAAATGAGATGGGGCAGATGCATAGTCCCCGTTTGTTAACACTCTACGAGTGTGATGCGAGGTCACCTTATTCTGTGAATCTTACCCTATTATGACTGTACGGATGGTGAAATGCATTTACTCCCTCCACCTTTCACAGAAAGGGAAAAACACCTGCATGTTTTTTCTTCTGAACCATTCCTCAATCAATCATGCGAATTTAAAGACTTTTTAAAAATACTTTTCTTTTCTGTTTGTTGCCTCTGATCTGACCTTTTTTTTTTTTTTTTTTAAACTTGCCTGACTGGTTTTAAGTTTACAGTGTGTTCACGCTTGTGTTTGTCTTTCGGGTCAGGACCAAAGCCGAAGTCTAACCCGACGCTGACTCCAACTGAAAGTCTTACTCTCCAGTCTCTCTTCACGTTCCTTGAGGGTCTGTTCTCTGTCCCTCAGCACCTGTTCCCGGAGTCGGAGCTCTGCGGTGGCGGCGGCGGCAGCGGTTGGTTGAGGTGGTTTTTGGATGGCACAGTCAGAGTCTGCGGACTTTCGTCCGGGCCGCATCTGAGCCTTCCTCTGCTCCTCTGCTACGGCGTCACTCAACAAGCTGCTCTGGAGAATAGACTCAACAGAGGGCCTCAGATAGTCCTGCCAACACAGAGGGCTCCTTTATGTGTCCCGCCGGCATCAGCACAGCACAATGGTCTGCAGCCTCATGCAATATTAAAACATTGTTAATTCATTCATTTCAAACCTTTAAGTGGAGCATTTTGCTGAGTAAGGTGTTCAGCTCCTCGGAATACCGATATGGAATCCTTCTGAACTTCCCCTCTCTTATCTTCTCTGCCAACTCTTTCTGGTTGTAGGCAGTGAACGGAGGCCTAACAGGATAAAGAGGATGAGCGAATGAAACATCCGGGGGAATTGGCTAAAGCGGAGCAGCTGAAAAACTTACGATAATGCACACAGCTCATACAGCAAACATCCAAGCGACCAAATATCGGACTTCTCGTTGTATGACATCCTGTTTATTTGTTCCTGAAAGAACAGGGATAAAAAGATGGGTAATAACAACTGATTCAATAACTGGTCTTTCAAAGGTATCAGTAGTTTTTATATGAAGAGAGTCAAACAAACAAGTATTCCAATAAACAGGCATTTTAGAAAAGGAAAACCATAAAGTCTAACATCAAACTCACCGGGGACATGTAGTATGGCGTACCAACAAATGTTTTTGCAAAGCTGGTGTCATGATTCAGAATTCTTGCCAGTCCGAAGTCACCAAGCTTGACGTTCTGCCGTATGTCGAGGAAAATGTTGGCCGGTTTCAGGTCCCGGTGAAGAACCGTGGCTCTGCCGTCGCTCCGCCGGTGGCACTCCTTCAGGGCCAGGGTGAGCTGTGCCATGACTCGCAGAACGAACTGCTCCTCCAAATATCGCCTGTCACGTAAACACCTTTATAACCTCCGCCGATTTTGAGAGGAAGAACGTGTGCTCCAAAACTTCCGGCCACTTGCCTTTCTTTGATGCAGCGGCTGATGAGGCTGGACAGGTCCCCGCCTTCACAGTGCTCCATGACAATGTAGAGCGTTGTGTTGGTGCGGTCGATGATGCGGTCGTAGTACCTCACGATGTTTGGATGCTTTAGCTCCCTCAGCAGGTTAACCTCTGACACCAGCATCTGCTTCTCACTCTCTGCCATGGTGCCATAGTCCAGCTCCTTCCAAACAAGGACCTACAAAACAGGTGTGCTCAAATTAAACTGAGATCACATTCAATACATGTACGAGCAAGTGAGAAGAGGTGGATCTCATCCACCACAGGTCAAAGCTCTTTTGAGACTATTAATTGATCATTCTAAGTCACTTTAGTTTTTAAGAATTGTGCCATCGTTTTAAACCCCTGTGGTACCCTAAACATTTAGTCTACGTTAGCCATTAATTTGTATGTCCTGTGAAAAAAAGTAAACAGATGTACGTTATATTTGTAGAGGACTGTCGTACAGTTGTCAAATATTCAGTCAATTTAACAGCTGATGTTAAAAGACTTACAGCATTAACTGTCTCGTGGCTAACAGCTAATACCCCCAGACATGTTGACGTAATCTTAATTTGGCTGCTACTTGTAAAATATACTCACTTTCCCGTCACTTTTACGCCTTATTTTCTGACATCTTCCATAGGAACCGGAACCTATTGTGTACAACACCTCGTAGTCCTCAACACGGGACGGCATTTTGTTTTTTGGATAACAGAAACTAACGTTAAAAGTTACCTAACTTAACATTAGCGTCATTCAACCGTGGTTCAAAATATATATTTTAACCAACACCTTTCAAATAACCGTCTTTCCTTGGAATTCTGTCTTGGCTGTTTAGATTATTGCAATTGTTTGGTTTACTTCACTCGCATGAAGTTCACATGAGCTGCGGTTGGATAAACAGGAAGCGTTTACTCTCTGTTTAAATTGGTGCTTGAATCCGTTATTTCGGTTGGTCTAACGATTCCGCATGGTGGCTCCTGATTGGCCAGTATTCAGAAACAAGTTGTGAGGTTGCTAAGCGCCCTAAAACCGCGAGAGTAGCGCGGGCTGATGACGTATGTGCTGTTGTCCACCAGGTGACGCCAAAAATACGCGATGAAGTCAGTCATCGTGTATTCGTGTGTTCGCTGACTGGAAATCACGAGGTAAATACGATTCATTGATCTGGGGGAACTGATTTACTAGATGGTCTGATTGAGAAAAAAATATATATAATTTGAGAGTTTAGTAAAAATCAGTAGATTGCACATTTTTGAATGAGCAACCTTGATCAAACTGCAAATACACTTGCTGGTACTGCAGTGTCTAAAACTAAATTCTGGACCATTAGTTTCATACCATATACGGAGCAAAAATATGAACGAATAATCATTTTTTTTAAAACCTGAAGCTCCCAGACAAAAGTGTATGTCGTGTAAAACACCACAAGATTGAAAGAAGCATCCATAAATACAAAGCAGAGGAGTCTGTTTTTGAAGCAGACGTTGCAGACCTTTGATGGACAAATGTACCAAACAATAAGTGATTCCCTGCTAAAAGTTTCAAATGTCGCCCTTGATTTGCTGTGTTTGCTGTCTGACAGGGACTGATGTGATCCGCAGGGCTTGTTTGTTTCATCAGGGATCCCCAGGTTCTCCTGAATAAACAAAAAGGTCACTGGCTGTCACCAGGGCAGTTTCCATGGCTACGCATGTAACACAGACAAGGAGGATGATCAGTGTCTTACTGGTCATTTGATTTGACCAACTGGGTTGACCATCTGAGGGCAGTGACATGCAGTGACCTCACACTTGGCCTCTATATCCAGGTATCACATGCGGTTTCCACATATGTCTGCTCGGAGGGAACCGACCCGCTTTATCACTGCAGGTATGTTCAGTTACAAACAACATCAAATCAGCTCTTGTCAATGAATGGATTCAATTAAAGAAATCCAAAAATCTAGAAAGGATTTATATGTTTATTAAGCAAGAATGTCTGTGATTTGTTGAAGATATTCCACTTTTTTTAGAAAGTGAAATGTACCCTGAAAAACTAATTTGTGTCCATTTTTCTGCCAAAAAGAGATGAGATGGATAGCCTGTAGTTTCAACAAAAAAATAAAAGATTTCTGTTGTTTGATCACATTCAGTCAGCTGTACCAATCTGGATTCAAGCTCTACAATCCTCTAGCTGAACTGTCCATAATAAAACTGTAAAGATATTGTATCTGTAAACATATGCGCCCGTCTGTTATATTTCTGGAAGCCAGACACAACACAGGAGCGAGGCAGCCCAGGTTTTAGTTTCAGCATGGAAAGCCAACGCATGACCTTTGTAAATCCTCCTTGCGACGGATGACTTCTCTAAATTTGTGATCCCCGCACGAGATAAACGCGGTGTCTGGGATTTCCGTCGGTTAACGCTCCTCTCAGTGGGGCAGCCTCAGCAACAGTTCAGATTATCCTCTCTGTTTGCCAGCGCCACACACTGAGTGAGTGCCCAAGGTGCTCTGTCGGTCTGCCTCTGCAAAGGTCACTCCTCCAAAGAGCTGGAGGAGTTTGGACCTCAGCCAGGAACCGTGGTAGTGAAGAGGAGGAGTGAGTGGAAAACTGACGGCTAAAAACAACGGAGACGGTTGGGTGCCCGGGGCCACTCTGACGTCATCTGCCCCCGTTAAAGGGCACCGGCGGAGGGACGGACGGCTCCATTCTGCGGAGGCCTCTTCACCCCCCCGGCTGGAGCTACTACCCGGCTGCAGGCGGAGGGGGTTACGGAGGGGGCTTTTGGTCCTCCTTTGGCCTGGGAGTTCCAGCTAAAGTGCAGAGCGGAGAGAAATCAACACATGTAGAGGTGACAAACGAACACATTCGCAATACAGTCTTTTTGTTAGACGCTGCTCACTGTTTTAACTGAATAAGACCAAAAAGCAGAGGCCGCTGACGACATGCTCCCAAACAGCAGTGCACTGAGCTCCATAGCCAACACCAGGAGTACTTTAAGCAAGTTTTACAAGAAATGTCATGGATTACAAGCTTTTTTTCTTCTTGTTTTTTTTTTTTTTGAAGAATTGCCAATGTCAACAAATGGTTGAACCAAAGGTTTAGTTAATTTAAACATAAAACGTGTTAACTGACTGTTGTTTTCTGTTTTATGCTCACCGTTTAAAAAAAGAAAATTGAATTCTTTGGAGACTTTTTTCTCTTTTTGTCCGACGTAAATGAAATTCTGATTCCGGATTCAGGGCTGAACCCGTTAAAAAGGCCCCGCTGGAGGCAGAGAGTACGTGCGTGTGCCAAACCCAGCTGCGTCCGCTCCTCGTGTAGAACAATCAGAACGACACAGTGTGCTCCGTCAGCGTGACAGCAGGCGGGGTGGGGGGGTTTGACTCTGTGAGGGCTGGCTGCTGCAGAAAAACGTTTAACCCGCCCCTCCTCTCCACATCTCCACATCTGGATGTTTTACAGCTGGCTGACTCAGGGGACGCTGAGAGCGCTGGCGATGTGGCCGACAACCGGGCCTGACCCCGAAAATGATTGGATTCATCTGACTGTGTGGTGGGGTGACTTTGAGCAGAAAACAGCTGATCTGGGGGAATCAAACACACAGTTAAAACAACAGAGGCGAAGGAGAGCCAAACAGGGGCTCCGCAGAGGGAACAACACAAACAGTAAATCAAGGCTTTTTCTCACCAGCTGCACAGATAAATTCTTCAAGGTTGTACATCTCAAGGTAGTAAATGTGTTTCTACTGTGTTGTCTGTGGGAATCCACACACAACAATCATGCCGTGGAATAACTATGAGACACATCTGCTTTGCTTTATTTACTTAACTGACAGCGGTAATAACCTGTTGAAGTGTCGACCAGACTTTGAAGAGAAGTTTTAATGTAGTTTTTAGATGCATCAGCAGATATTACATCATAACTCTACTATTCTTTACACAGGCCAAATAATGTCAGTGTTGATTTTTGCTCAAAAGCACCAGTAGAATCACTGTTAAAGATTTTTAATAAAGATTCTGGATGTACCAAAAAAATATTACAATATGTATATTATAGCTTCAGCAGGATGACACAGACACAATGTTTTACTGACTGTAAACAAATAGAGATTTTTTTTAAGTCAATAAATGGTTTGCATGGTGAAAAATTACACCTGGTCATGTTTAAACAGATAGAACAAGGTAGTACTTTTTCTTTTGTTGGTAAAGTGTATAAAACGCTCAAAACATGATTAATCATCAAAACTGAAATAATTTCATAATATAAAGGCATTTATCGTTCTTGCCAGCGTGAATGAAGGTTCAATGTTGTTAAACACATATTTCACAGAATAACCGATCAAAACACTTTTAAATAGTGACATTTGTCATTCTAAATGCCCCCAAAGAAGTCAAAAACAAATATTAGAAGCATTAGAGGACAATAAAAAAAACCCCCAAACTCTCAGACTGATTATGAAATCTGCAGCCTCATCGTTTCATAGAGATGTCGCATAAAACAGAAAAAAAAACGAGAAGCACACTGTTCTGATCTTTATGTTTTATTCCAGCACAAGTTGTCTGTGTTGTAAAATGGCTGTGTAGCTAGGATTTAAAGGAGAAGTACAAAATGGAAAATTACAGACAGTTCTAGTATAATCTGTTTAAATCCCTATTGTGTTCATTTCCTAAAGCCACATCTAGGAAAACATTTTTTCCCCGCCTTCTTTGGAAACATGGTCAAAACATAAAGAAAGAAATGAAGAAACAAAGAAAAAAGATGAGACATCTTTTCAAGTCACTCTCACCATGGAGGGAAATCTGAAAGGGAGACGGGATGAAACACATCTACAGTCTGATTGTTTTCACCTACCTAGTCAGGTAGCCCTTTTTTAGAAAATATTTCACACAGTTTTTACCAACAGTGGCACATATGGAGGGCAGCAACCATTAAAATTCGATGCATTAGTTTGCGCCAGAGGTCTTCAAAGTCTGAGACAGTCAGCCTGCCCTCGGATTAAAATCTGGACATCACACCGTCCATCTTTTTGCTAAGTTTGAGTCAATTCTTGGATGAATAGAGGATGACAATCTATATCTTATTTAGAAATAAGTACCACAATGATGTCTGCGTGCCATGTCCAGACTAAAACAATAAACGGCCCGTGCTTTGGACCGGTTTTTAAACAGTCAGTGGCTCCTAATAAGCACCTGATCTGTGCTCGTCGACTGCATCGTACTCGGAATTTAAACCGTCTGATAATGGAGCATTTCCTCATTTCCTGAGTCTCCCCACCAGGGAGAACCAGCTCACACTTTCAAAACCTCTTGGTTATGACATAACTGCTGCTCATCTGTTGTTTTTTTTTTTATATCATTAAGCAGGCGAAGGAAATGACAAACAACTGACCTCAAAACCACAACATGGGTACATTCGAGAGAAACAACGGGGATCCCTTCCTCACGGGCTCCGTTTTCTCTCGACACGCTGAAATCCTCCGTATGACCGAAACCAAATGTGTCAAGAGGGAATGCAAAGAAACAGCATTGTCTGGGATTGTGGTCGACCAGCACGTCCAGTAAGGCTTGAGAGTTCTCCCACTAGATCCTGACTATTTGCAACTGGGCTCATGTGCCTCTGTGCGCATGGCCCTACAGTAGCTATAAAGTCATGAAGCACATGATAAAAAAAACAAAAGAAACAAAAACAAATCACAAGAACAAAAAAAACAACAAAAAAAGACCAAAAACAAGAGGGTAACACTGAACAGTGAAGGTAAACTCCTTTCTTCTTCTGCTATTTTAAACATTCATATTCCAAAATAAAAATTTCTGAAATCATCTCGGACCAAAAGACACTGCAGTCATTTCCAACATTTTCTCACTTATATTATATACAAGATTTAAACATACCAGATCGTCAGAAAGTAGAATCATGTCATTTAAAATGAAATCAAATTTGACCACTGGATAACTCTGACATCACAGAGCAACATGACATGATTCCTGTGTGTATATGTATATATATGTATATATATGCATATATATGTATACATATATATATATACACAAACATATATATATATATACACATAAATAAATGGGGGGAGGGGGGGTAAAGACAACCACACACACTCACTTAGGCAGGTTATGCTGTAAATTTACAGTTATGACACCTATAGTTCTTTAAGCCAAAATCTCTATTGTAGAATGCTGAACAGAGTAGCTTTCTATTAAAAACAAACAACCGAAAAAAGAAAAGAAAAAAAGAAAACCCTAAAAACAAAACAAAGACGTTTGTCTGTGTCTGTTCCCACCGCTGACACTAAGCATATGGCTTAAATATTTGTAAAACTATGTAGTCCGGAGGGGAGTGGGACCGGCGGCCCTCTCGGTCAGCCTTACTTTACTTACTGAAGTGACCCGGAGACAGAGGCCTACACTGCTGTGTGTGGCTGCACGTGAGCCCGAGGGCCAGGGGTGGACAGGGGGAATCCAAAAAAAGGGGCCTTTTTTTGGGGTGATGAGACTGCATCGTATTTCCCTGCTTTTCCAACCGCGTACTTTTTCTTGTTTTGTTTCGTGAATGATCTTCTTTTTTTTTTTCTTCTCTTTTCCTCCCTGACGGACAGCCTTGGTTACTCATGCATCATAGCCACAATCCCTTTAGGTTCTCAGCAGGGCTGCCGGTGTAAACATGATCCCCCTTTTTTCAGCAAGCTCACAAAACGGCCTCAACAACAGACAAAGCGGACAGAGTCCTGACAAATAAAAGATAGAAAGAAAAAACAAAAAAAAACAAAAGAGAGACATTCAAAAATACAATGGCTGTTGTGGGATATGCAGGTTAAAGGAGAAAAGGAACAAAATTAAAACATCGACAGCTACCGTTGGGGGTTATTTCCTGGGAGAGGGAGCGGTTAGGGCAGTATGGATCCTTAGTGCAATGAAGGCCAGAGGAGCGGCCGGCCGCGGGGCCTCAACGTCCAGACAGCCGCCCACTCGCTCTGGAAGGTGTAGCCAGCCGACCCATCAGCAGGCTGAGAGACAGGTCCAGTGGGCTTTCGCAACTCTCACCGGGAAGAAGAGTAAGGGCAGACGTTTTGCTTCTAGTCGCATGTTAGTTCGCGCACGTGTCCACACACACACACACACACACACACACACACACACACACACACACAC